>JAVTVY010024858.1:0-85149 GCA_036873755.1 Hanleya hanleyi | reverse complement strand
GTAAGGACTTGTACCCAGTTCAGAGTATAAGTGGACTGCTAGCAGAGATTGACCCATGTCTGGTGGATGATTTAGATAATGTCCAGTTGAACTTATCCACTATAAACTATCAGCCTGCTAATGATATTGGCTTGATCCATTGATATATGCATAAGCTATAGAATAATGACATACATAGTGGGTAGTTAGTTTACAATTTGTATTTCATAATAATAGTGCATATCTCATTCTCCCAACTGTGGGTGTAATGGTGAATAGACTGGAGAATTATGTATGGAGTTTGGCTGGCCTACTGCTCCTCAGATTGTGACATCGTGTACTATGTCACCTTAACATAAGAAAGTCAGGTGTGTTTGCATACAGGGAACATTAGCTCAAAACCTGAGCTCTTCACCTTCACATTGCCAGATCCAGTCGGTAATGGGTAAAAGTATAACATTCTGAACAAAAAAAGATGGATCAATGAGCACCTCACTCAAGCAGCCTGAGTAGACTTTGACCATGAGTGAACTGTCTTAACCAGGCTGCTTAGACATTCTAACAAAGTGTGTGTTCATTAATGTATACCTCAAACACGTGCTTGTGTAACCCATCTTCATGCACAAGTCATTTTCTACGCTTACCTTCTGAACTTATATACCTTGGTAGATTATTAGCCCACAACTTCAGTACAAAACAGTCAGAAATGGCACAAACTGGCTCTGTGTACAAGCAAAGACGTCTTCTTGCATAGGTTGATCATTACGCCTAATATGGAGGGAAGGATGATACAATAAATAAGCCAGCCAATCAATAACCTCATATCTATTTATAGATTTACGATACTTTATTGAAGACTAATGCTCTGATATTATACCAAGGGCAGCTTGAAGCAAAAGTGTAGAAATGGACTGTATGAAGATGGTTTGACCTAGAAGAACTATAATGGTTTGGTTTGAAAGTAGATGCTTGCTTTATGAAGATTAAGCCAACCTTCTGATACAGCTCTTTATTCAGCGTCGGAAAGAGATAAAGGGTGAATGGAATGCTGTCTGCAAAGAAAGTCCACTTTTATACCAGTGGTGCTTTGAGTGAGGGCTGTTCCATAAAAAGGTACATCCGGGTTCATACACCTCCTGGAAAGTCATTAAAACTCCTGGAATTAAATTGATAACATGGAAAGTTCTGGAAAATGCTTAAAAATAAATTCCTGGCGGAACTACACTTTTGTCTTCTGGAGAACCAACGAGACTGATGCCACGCGTTGCTGTCCCAAAATTTGTTTCTGAACTTAATTAATTTGCTAATGTTTGTTGCGAGTTATTGTACTAAAGACTCCTAAAAAATTTAAATTATTGAACTGGAAAGTCCTGAAAAACTCCTGAATTGTTTTTCTGTTGTAAGTGTATGAATCCTGTACATCGGTTGGGGAAAGACAATTTTTTCTGACCCCAACCAGGCAACGACCTATACCATATTGTTTAATGACTGTATACCACCCCCCACACAAATAGAATGTATGCAATAGAACTGAATAGTCTCCGTCCCCATTCCATGTCCTTTTTTTTTGGAATCGGTGTGAAGCTCTTTACCTTGAATTTGTCTTTGCAACATTGTACCAAACATCTGTTCACTCACTCATTGTTCTGGCAGTTCTCAATGCCTTGGTTTTATTTGTAGGCTATCAACAACAGGGTATATTTGGTGCATGTCCTTCCCCGACAGTTTTGTTTAATGGGTGATTTCATTAAAGGAAAAGTTCGGGTTTGGTTGTCTTTGATACATATTATTACAACTCACCAAATTAAACCCAGAAGATATAGTTTCTCATTTTAAAAAAAAAATTTGAAGGAGTACTAATCATTTTAAAACCGCGAACTCGCAGAGATAGAGTGCCGCCATTGTATCGTATCCAGAAGGCGGATATGACGTAGGGGAAAGGCTTGGAACTCTTCTGTCTGTTCGGGTAATATACGTGAAGCACGGGGTCTTTAGTCGAAATTGAGTGAAATCATGTCGACGAGCGGCAGTTCCGACTCCAGCGGTGAAAGCGATGAGGAAGCTGTGTTTGGTCTTCAGGGCTACCAATTCGAGCCGAAACGCTCAGATACGGAGATCAGAGCTGCTGGGATAGCAGCTCTAAAGCGAGACAGGCTACGAAATGAAGGCAGAAGCCCGCGTGGAAAATTTAGTACATCATGTACTCCATGTATGGTGTCGGTGCACACGCTGCTCTCATCGACCGCTTACGGGAGAGATCGAGTGTCTTCGCTATTGGGAGAGCGAACAAAGCCGCGCTCTGGCAACTAGAAATGAACATGGTATGAACTATTTAGTATTTGAAGTAATTCTTGCCAATGTTTACACCGTCAAACTTGCACCTTTACACACGCAGCTTCGTGCTGTCAACATATGTTCTGCCTTCCGCTTACGTCACACTGTTTTACATAGTTTTTCTCCTATTGGCTAAAATAAGTCACGTGACAATACAATGGCGCTTTCCTGGAGTTCGGTAAATTTGACGGTATCACAGCATTTGGTTAACTATTTCTGTGTTAAAATAAATTCCAAAAATTTAAAAAAAAATACAGTTGAATACCATTTGACTAGCTCTTTCAGTTGAAATATAGCTTTACCATACCCGAACCTTTCCTTTAACCACAAAGCCTCATGGGACTTCTTTAAGAGATTGATTGGCCTAGATGTATTAATATTACATCTGATCAGTCGGTCATTGAGCATTGGATGTAAACTCTTGGATATGCTGGTGCAACATTATGGTGACCGTGTCTAATGTCACAATTCTAAATGTATCATTTTACATTTTAATAACATCTGTTGTACCATTCAGAATGAATTCCAGGACACTTCAATTGTAGTTTCTCAGGGACAGGGCCAAAAGTACAGAAATGATACACGAATTAACTGAAGACCATGAAATGAATTTCTGAAATTTTATTTTCTGATAATTATTAGATATTTGTGTATGTGATTAAGATTGATTGATATTTATTGTGAACATTAGAATGTTGGAACTTGCTCATTTATTTTTTGGTACCGGCAGTTACATGTACATGTAACCACGGATAACAGAATAGTTAGTTCTCTGTGAGATACGTATACTTTGTAACTGTTCTATAGTCACCTGGTCACTGCTTTGGCTAAGATAGTCCCAAGTCATTTTGTGACTGCTGTCAGAACTTTCTACAATCCTGTCAAGCCAATTTTCAGATTTATTTTTCAATTGAAGAATGGGTGGTGAGCTGATTTGAATATTTGGAGCATGTTGATGACAAACCTGTGCAAAGTTACTACGTAATCAAATTGTTATCATGCATTCATGTTGGTGATAACTCATATACCCAGTACTGAGGTCAGAAATGTCATGCCTGTGAGTTAAATTCGTTAAATCCATTTTCAACAGACACGTTCTGCCAGTGCCAGAGTTTGTAACCTCAGGGACTAAACTTGTTGTGACACCCTCTGACTGCAAGCATGATGAGAAATGGAAAGTGTATTGATCAGTATATATTACTGAAGAAGGAACATGGTTCCAGGTAGCTGCTGAATTATTTGTCAGAAGCACATGTTTCAATGTGAAATTCATCTGTGACCTCATTACATGTAGCACAATGTGGTAGGGATGATGCTGATTAATGGAGTCACCAGCGCAAAAGCAGCGCACCGCATTTTAAAGGTGAAATGCAAATGTGGCAACTTTCCAATTTTTATTGAATGCATTGTAAAAGATGAATTGGTTCGGTAAAAATATAATCAAGTCAATTTAGATATCAATAGAAAAATGGTGAATGGTGGCCTATCTCTAAAACAAGCATCGCTTTTGTCTCATGATTTTGACGAGGTCAGTAAATCTATGACATGATCTAGGCTTCGTATCCAGGACCCATATGTGTCATGCCACACTATGGTTTGTCAAGTCAAATTTAGTGTGAAGTTAGTAGGCCAAGATAATGTCGCCTATTGCAGTGCACCACTCTGCACACTCAAGAGAAAGTAATCACCTAGCCCCTTTTCTCCTGCAAGTGTTCGGCTGCTTATTTTTTAATAATTTAAACAAAATTTACGATTGACCAATGCGGAGCCTATTTCGTGTATGTGGAATATTAATTATACCCCCCCGACACGTAGTGTAGGGGGCGTATACTGGTTTCAGCTTGTCCGTCCGTCCGTCCGTCCGTCCGTCCGTCCGTCCGTCCGTCCGTCCGTACGGATGTCCGTACGTCCGTCCGTAACATTTCGTTTCCGGAGCATAACTTGACAACCGCCAGTTGGATTCCTCTCAAATTTGGTATGCAGCTACCATACCATGAGACCTTGCTTGGGATTGCGTTTGGCGCATGTGCGTCTACAGGTGGCGCCACCTAGGGTCATTCCGTAACATTTCGTTTCCGGAGCATAACTTGACAACCGCTACTTGGATTCCTCTCAAATTTGGTATGTAGCTACCTTACCATGAGACCTCGCTTGGGATTGCGTTTGGCGCATGTGCGTCTACAGGTGGCGCCACCTATGGTCAAAAGTTTCTCATGTCAGTCCGTAACATTTCGTTTCCGGAGCATAACTTGACAACCGCTACTTGGATTCCTTTCAAATTTGGTATGCAGCTGCCATACCATGAGACCTCGCTTGGGATTGCGTTTGGCGCATGTGCGTCTACAGGTGGCGCCACCTAGGGTCAAAAGTTTCTCAAGTCAGTTCGTAACATTTCGTTTCCGGAGCATAACTTGACAACCGCTACTTGGATTCCTCTCAAATTTGGTATGTAGCTACCTTACCATGAGACCTCGCTTGGGATTGCGTTTGGCGCATGTGCATCTACAGGTGGCGCCACCTAGGGCCAAAACTTTTTCTTGTCGGTCCGTAACATTTCGTTTCCGGAGCATAACTTGACAACAGCTAATTGGATTCCTCTCAGATTTGGTATGTAGCTACCTTACCATGAGACCTTGCTTGGGATTGCGTTTGGCGCATGTGCGTCTACAGGTGGCGCCACCTATGGGCAGAATTTTCTCAGTTGGTCCGTAACATTCCATTTCTGGAGCATAACTTGACAATGGCTGATTAGATTCTTCTCAAATTTTGTATGTAGAGACCTAGCTCAGGATGTTGCATATGCGTCTACAGGTAGTAAGTTTAATATTTCACTTCCCATTTACTTCCTTTTCCTCTTCAATATGGTTATCCAGATGACAGTAATTCGCCTATCTGTTGCAACAGCCCATTTCAAGTCTACACGGTTCTAGTGGTAACAACAGTTAGGTAAAACACAATATGCCTGCATAACCCCATTCTCAACAATCATTATTAACATCAATTTTCTGAACAATCCATTAAACTCATCTGAGTATCGTCACGACACATGCATAGACAATCCGTTAACCGCACTCCAACCGAGCGAGGTCTCATTGTCAACTAGTTACATACTGTGCCGCCACTCATAACATGTATACTTATATTCCTCTACAAATACTCGTCAATTCCTATCAAATGTGCATCCGGGGGGTATCTTGTAAGCATGCTTACTGATGATTTCGACTGCCACAATCCCATTCAGCTTACTCGTGAAACGTTAACCACCCCCATGTATCTATGCCCTTACGGGGGGTATCTTGTAAGCAGCCTTACTGATCATTTTGATCAAATGTGTGCATCCCTCAGACTATGCTCTAGTTATTTCAAAATTATTAACAATTGTTTTATTAAATATTAAAATTCCTTCGTGTTTCACCTTCAAACCACAATTGATGCCGTCAAAGGGTATATCGGGCATGTTTGATGTATGCAATCTGATGTCGCTAGATCGAATGAAGAACGTCTGCTAGTTCTGAAGACTATATTACAGGAACTTTAGTTGCATTATTATTAAACAGATCTATGTATATTCAAATCCTCTTTTGCATGTTTTCATGTACACTTGAGTATATAGTCTTTAACCTGTGCTTTGTGATAAAGATATGAAAGAAGGCTAGATGCCGTAAACCAGTCTCGGTTATTGGATCCAAAGAGGATTAGATCTCAAAATTATGTTCATCTTTTGTCTTTTCTAGTTATTAATATGTAGGCCCTCGTTTAATTCATGTGAATCTATACTGAACTAATTAAAGATATAATCAGCCTCAAAATCCAGACTGCCATCAAGTTTTCATAAACTCTGTGAGAGTGACATTTGTTTCAGCAGGTAAAGAATGAAGTATATTTGACCACATCAATCTCAACATGTGTCCAACATTCATGAGAAAAATGGTAGAAACTGATACCAAAACTATTTTAGACGGCCAGGGTGGAGCGCACTGTGTGGCTTGTTCGTCAACATTGCAACACAATTGGAAATGCATCGTCACTGCTTGTTGGACGACATCAATAATGTGAAGTGTCGTACAACTGACTTCATCGCTATTCAAAATTTTGTGGCTATATATGCTTTGGCGAGAAGTTCATCGAAGCGGAGGAAAGTTTCAAGTTTTTGTTTTATTTATTCTTGATTTTATTGTATATATTGACCTCAGTGTTGTCGAATATGAAAACTATTAGGTCTTAGCCTGCATGATGCTGAAAATAGTGCAGTTGAGAGTTGAAAATTTTCTCCAATCTTGGGGCCGACTACTCAGTATTCCCGTCTTCATAAATCAAGTCAATTACTACACATGTGATGTTACTGGCCTTAATCACAATCGCTCACCTCATTCGCTTCTCTTCAAGCATGACAAGCGAAGATTGTAGATAATTAGATTCATAAAGATGCACATGATAAATATCGAGTCATCTTCAGGTTTATGAACAGACCTTGACCTAGCATTGATCCGCCCTCACAATTATTTCACCACGACATTCAACAATTGCTGAGGTAAATACAGTGATAAAGATTCAACTCCGAACTGTTTAACATGGTGTTCAAATGTGGTTATTTCACTACCGCAAAATTATTGCCCAGGCAGAATTTCTGACGAAGGCTGATCGATTAACATACAATGTGAAACTATACCCAAATGGGATTGTGTTTTACATGATGTAATAGTGCTATTGATTGACTGGTTGGCCATCTTTCACGTTATGTTCCCCTGACACCCGAAGGGCTCCGGACTAGAGTATTGGAGTTTGTCTGTTCGACCTCATTTCTGGACAATAACTTAAGAAAAGCTGAATGGCTACCTTCATCATGTAAGACATTAACTTGATTTTGGACTTGCTGCACTGTGTTGACAATCAAATTGATGTGCTGTTACATAATCGATGTCAGATTTCTGGCTAATGGCCAACCTGTTATCTTGTTGAATGTATATGTACAATGGCTCAGTTGAACAGTGTTGAGAGAACAAAGAAGAGCCTGTCTGTTCACTGACCCAGGACTACTGAGTTGTATAATTCCAGTCATTCGTTTTTGAGGAGTGTGAGTGTGATCACACTCCATCACACTCCTGAAAATTAGCTCAGGAGTGTGAACAATAGCACTCGCCAATTGTAAGCCTCCCTAAGTTGTAACCTGGAGGAGTGTGATATCACACTCCTTAAAATCATTTTTCAAACTTTAGGAGTGTGATTAACAGCACTCCAGCTATTTTCAAAAACGAAAGACTAATTCCCCCTATATTTTAACCAGTATTAAAGCATATGACACTTTCTTGGAATACTGGAAAATTATAGTACCAGTACATATGAAAGAAATTATGTTGGTTATCACCAGTTCAAAATAATCTCCTGGGTTAATAAATAGGGCAAAGTGAAATTATATAACCCAACAGTGGATCAGCTAAAGTCACAGGTCCGTGAACAAAAGGCTCTTCTTGGTCTCTCGATAATGTGCAACCTAGTCATTCATCAGGAGATTGAGAGAGTGATATTTATAAGGTAATCAGGTCTCTGGTCTATTGAAATGCACATATCCCATCTGAAGGGAAGTGATGGCCTGGGTAATCCAGGCCATAATCATAGCTATAAGTAGTATCAGTACATAATGTAATTGGCTTGATGTGTGAAGAAGTATTTCTCACAAACGTACTGTTTTTGGGACCATGCCAGTTTTTCTGTACCTGGTACGTACTTACATGTATCTTGCTCGTCATGCTTCTTGTTACTGCCCACATTTTGTTTGTGAAATCTATGTAGCCTATAGTTATGTTGTTAAAATTATACACATGTTTTGTTTCTGTTATTCTGACGAGCAAATGTGAACATTCTGAGAATGTCCAGCTGATGTACACGTTAATCAGAATGTAGAATATCACCATGGTCATTGAAAGATGAGTGATAATGAACTTCTCCATTCTGGTGAAAAATAGTGTTTATTTTCCCAGGTCATTTGGTATAGTCAGACTTGCCATATGGGACAAAGAATTAATCTGTTTGATCAGCAGACATCGTGAACATTTATTCTAAGAGTTCTACTGCTCAAGCTCTGTGAAGACGAGAGGTCTGTACAGTATTATTATCATGATATACTGGTATATAAATTGGACAATTGTCTCGGAAGATTGTGTTGTTTATTTTTTTTATTCTCCTGCTACATGCTGCCTTCCAAATTCTCATGTTGAATGTCCTATTCCCGAATTTCTCCTACATGTATTACCTTCTGCTACATAGTTATCTTCCCTTTATCTTCCTCTCTTTCCCATTGTCCTGCTGCATGTTCTCTTTCCCTCCTACATGTTATCTTCCTTCACTACACTCCTGTGCCATAATGAAGTTCACAAAATGGCCAACGGCCAGTGCCAGAAAAATTTCCCATATCTCTTTGGGGGCTCAATAACATAACTCATGACCAATTTTATTGAAGGAAATATACTGGAATGTGAGGTACGTATAGGGTCTGTGTGGATAGTATATTTCACTTTGAAAGCACCGTTTAATTTTAACACGGAGGTGTAGTCTGCTTTCGAGCAGGTGTCCTCTTGGCAAGGATTTCGCAGTGGGTGCAGGATTACAACTGTTTGAAAAATATTATAGGTGAACCAAACACGGTGAAAATTAACTAGAGAGCTTAGGGATTACTGCTGCCAAAATTTGAATTTTTGGTGAACCGGTTAATAGCGAAATCTCCATTGAAACAAAAGTATTAGTTTTACAGCTCGAATTTGACTGTCAGAAATGCGGAGAAAGAGACGGGAAAAAATATCCGGATCAAGTTATTTTCAAAATAATTACTTATTTAAATAAATAACTAATATTTAAATAAATAATGAACCGATTCATACAACTATAGTCACCCTACTGAATCAACGAGTATGATTATAGGTGAATGCACCAGTCCATTTGTCATGCGACCATGAACTGTAGGTTGGATCACTTCACATTGAAGCCGCATAACAGCTGCAATGTTATAATGAGGCAACATATGATTATATATCAGATATGTCGACAGTCCATGGTAGCTACCATTTGTCTTGGCAACAGTCCATTTGGCGAATCATTGGATCAGACGATGTGCTCTCTGTGCATCATTCACAAGTGCACGTTGACCTACCATGGACTGTCGATCGGTCCGATGATGATACCATGGACTGTCGTAATATCAGACAGACAGAGAATAAACTATTAATGGTTCATATTCCTCTTAAACACACACAAGTGGAAGGAATCGAGAGATGAATGAGTCAGTGATACATGAGGCAGGTAGTAAGTTCCCACGTGTTCATTTTGTGCTCATTTCCTCACACTATAATTCGATGCTAATACCTACCATGAACTGTCTACCAACACCTAAAAACACCTCTCGCCACAAAAATGTTTAAAATTTATGTTAACTTGAAATAGTTATAACCCTACATTTGGTGACAATATAGTACGATATCTCTCCTTCAAAAAATGACTGGACACCAGTAACCATACCCGTCATCGATATGCTGAAAATCGTTCATTTTCGGCTGTGGTCACTGTCGTCTGGTCAGACACACGCCCACGCTTGATAACGAAAGCACCGAAAAACCTACCATTGACTGTGGTTTGACACGTGACCGGCGGTTTTCACCTATAATCATACTTGTCGATTCAGTAGGGTGATAGTATTGGAAAGCTGAAAGAATTGTCTTCAAATTGATGTGAAGATGCAGACCGTCGTAACTAATTGTACTTTATAAACCTCTCGAAGGCAAATCCATGGTAATTTCATGGAGCATTTTCATGATTGACACAGTCAAAGAATATTAACAGTTCTCAGTATGGGCTATTTAACTGATTGATCACCATGATTTGATCAGGTCATTCCCAAGAGAATATATGTACAAAGTTCTAGAAATTTAAAATTTAGATTTTGTAGAGACCAAAATATTCAAACTGCGTTTAAATATAGACCCCCTACCGTTCAGAAGCAACTAAAATTCTTCAACTGTTTTCATTCACAAAGTATATATTAATTGAGAGTCGAGATGTCCTATGTTCACATCCCATGGTTTTGGATGACTTTGCATGGTTTTGGATGACTTTGTTTCAGTGATTCAACCTAACACAGCCTGCAACTTTGCAGGACAATAATGCTCTGCTGTTAACGTCAGCCATTTTTGAACTTTATTATGGCACGCGAGTGTACTTGATATCTTCACCATTCTCATGTTATGCTGCTACAGGGGAAAAGGAATAGAACACAAGCGTTGTGATGTAACCGACTGAAAGATTGTTGACAGCGATACACATTTTACAAACCGACAGAAGCCAAGAGCAATCCGGGCGCCAGAAAGGACCCCTCCCTTGGTGCGGGTGGTTGGGTAGGTTCAGGTTCCTATTGCTTCAATGCATTTTGCTGAGAAGCAACAGGAACTTGATAGTGTGATGTCTAGCACTGTAATATCACTTGTCTTTATTGCACCATGTAAGCGTCCTGTCTGTGTCTTGTGCGCTGTCCTCCGTGTTTTATAGAGTGTCTGGTTCCATGCTGCTTCAAAGATTTTTTCTTTGAAGTAGCAAGAACACAACTGGGCTGGGTGGTGCTTAGTTGGTTCGTCGTGATATAGCTGAAATATTGTTGAAAGCGATGTTAAATTCTATTCACTCACTCACCCTCCCTTGGCAAACTGTAGGTGGCAGTGTACTCCTCTGGCTACACTGCAGACTACACTGCATCAGAGGAGTGTCCCAATTATTCAAATAAGGCTGCAGTGTAGGCAGAGGAGTACTCCACCAGTAGATGCAGCAGTGTACACCGAGAAGTACCCAGTTACAAGTATCATGGTGATAATGATATAATAATCAAGTCTTTCAAAGAATTAGTTAATTGAATATGACCGGTAATACTGAAGTTTCCATTCTGTCATGATAAGAGTATTTGCCCCTGTCTGCCAGAGGACGTTTGAATCGGGGAGGACAAAATCTCATACAATGTATCTTTCTTGTAGCAACGTTGTATTGTGACGTCATGCAACAATCAGATATGGCGACAGCATCATGACATCAACAAAGGACATTACGCATTATAATAATGATGTCACTGGCGTTACAATAGAAAATGTCGCCTTGAACGTGGATATGGCCAAATACAAAATATCACATTGGCAAGTGTGGTCCGTCATGCCACCGAACCCAATTTTGAAGTTCTTGGAATTGTCATTTGCTAAATTTTTTGCACTGTTTTGATGACTACCTATCTCTTTTCATCTTATCCAGTTCACACTTTGTCACCCCTGACTCAAGCGCCCACTAGCAGACCAGGGCAAATTACTCGTACAGTCACAGTTAGGAGATTTCGCTATTAAATACTTGGTGAATACAATCAGAATGTTAGTATTGCAAGCAACTAAATCAGAGTTATGTACATGCAGTTCTCCTGTTTAATTCACTCACAAGACACTGTAATGATTAAAATTTTGTTGCAAGAAATAGGCTACTATATATTCTTGCATTCGTTTGGTACATGTACAACTCACTGCTACTTTACTAGATTCACATGGAAATTGTATGAATATGATGAACAAATTCACTAATGAACTTACATGAACACACAATCCTTTCAACATGCATGTACCCACCATAATGAAAGTTCTACATCATACAAAAGAAGATCCAATCACCCACCACTTGTAACAAAGACTTCACTTATTTGCCCGCCTTTTTTCAAAATCAGTTAGTTGATGATCTTTAAATCTACCATTCTGCAACTGAGAGTTCTGTAAGGGGTGTAACTCGTGCAAGGGAAACTAGGTCAAAGTTTGCAGTGTACCCAGAGAAGTAGGCAGGCAGATGGTAGAGTCTCCGCAGTGTAGGGAGGACTAGGAGATTTCAAGCTGTGTCCCAGCAGTGTAGTGAGGAGTATGAGGCTTCATAAAACTCCATGCAGGGTAGCGAGGAGTAGGGGGCCTACTCCTCTACATTTGCATATTTGAGTACTCCACTAGGTACACCTCTGGGTACACTGCTTGTGAGGAGTACTCCTCAGTTTGCAAAGGGTTTGCACTAATATACAAATTTATCCTTTCACAGGTGCACTTGTTTATTGAAAAATTTTAAACGTAGAAACTGGTCAAACTTGTATGAACGAATTAGCTACATAGTATTGTCGAAAACTTGGTTGCATGACATGCACAGGAGTTTAATAAGCAGACAAATATGCTAAACATCCTATTTCGTCAATTATTCATTTTGGCAAATATAATGATTGTTAACCAAAATCAGTCTCTGACAAGGATGATATATATTCTCAGGGATCGTACACTACGTTGAAGATGACAATTTAGAATTCAAGGTCTTGAAAAGCCTTGAAAATTATAAAATTATGCTGAAGACCTTGAAAATGGGCCGCCTCTCCTAGGTTTTGTCAATTCAATCGTCAAGTTGTAGCTCAGTTGTGCGGTCCTTTACCATTGGACGACAAAATTAACTCCATCATAGCAATATATTTTTGATCATCCAAAATGAATTTCCAAATCTATTTGAAAGAATGTATCAACAGTTTGTTTGTCGACAGGACATTCATACTCGTGTTTTAGTATAAAATAAGAAAATTTGTAGGCATGGTTTCAAGGACACTGGAAGTATATGCAACAGGAAATATTACCTCAAGACCTTACAAGCGATGTATGGATGTACACAAAGTTTTCACAGAATAACATTATTTTATTTTGGCTATTCATTCATAGTTTGAGCATTTACTACAACGAGGTGCACCTGCGGAGGGACTAATGCAAGGAGTTCTTTATCTCTAATAGTCAGTTTGAGTGAGTGAATAGAATTTAACGTCGCTTTCAACAATATTTCAGCTATATCACGACGAACCAACTAGGCACCACCCAGCCCAGTTTTGTTCCTGCTACAGCAGCATGGAACCATACACCCTCCATCCACCCTATAAAACACTGAGGACAGCACACAAGACACAGCCAGGTTGTTTACATGGTGCAATAAAGACAAGTGATATTACAGTGCTAGACATCACATTATCAAGTTCCTGTTGCTTCTCAGCAAATGCATTGAAGCAACAGGAACCTGAACCCACCCGCTAGTCAGTTTGAGAAACCACCTTCATCAATTGAATGTGATCCCTAGGAATAGCAATATAGTTGAAGGTTCTACAAATACCCCCTGCACACTTTGCATGAAAACATACAGAAACTACGTTAGAAACAAGTTGATATTTTCTTTTCTACAAAAAAAATTGGATATGATAAGGTGTCAACAAAGGCATTATGTTTTAGCTTTGTGATGTCACCTAAAACATTTACTACACCTGATTGCTATGAACAATCATATCCGACCTGACGTCATGGATCAACAGGTCAGGGCTTTGAGTTTCCAAACAGGCGTGGTAATTGAGCGTTTCAATGTTTTAGGTTTTTTTAAATTTAGACCATTCCCCAAAACAGTAAACCACTATTAAATGTCAAATATAACCTGTTACAACAGTTTTGCATAACAAAATATGGGGGGAACATTTGATAGAGCGTTCAAGAGTGCTGATCCGATATGGACACAAGTAATTTGAAAGCCATCAACTGTAAACCATGTTTTATTTGAAAATATACACCCACAAAAGTAAGGAGACAAGTTGCATTTGGTCAGTTGGCAGGAAATTACAGGTAAAACATGCATGAAAAAAACTTCAGACAAAAAAACTAGGCAGAAAAAAAATCTACACAGAAAATTCTGGTTTACAACGGACATAAAACATATAAAATACAACTGAACAAACATTACTTGAGATTCTGTCTTCCAGAGTTGAACAGTTCATATGGTTTAGATCACAACCTCTACCAGGCTATGAGGCAAAGTGCAGAGTTCACAGAGGGGATCTGCAATGTGGCCCTTTCTGCCAAGATGTATGTCCGTCATATTGCATTGAGACACATGGCATCCATTGGCTTGACTTAGCTCTGTTTGCAGCTCCTGATTGACCAAACAATCAAATCTCAGCCCAATGTATGGCATAACAGTAAGTTTGAACTCCATGAAGTGCAGATCAAAATTCCCTCTCCTAACTTCAAACAGGTTTCATGGTACACCACAACAGAAAGCCGTTTGAATAAGTAAATATGTCTGTAACAGAATATACTTACATATACCACAAAATAAACTAGCAGAATATTGAACTATATACATGTGATCACTTGTGACTTTACAGCAGGGATTCCTGTACAGTTAGTGGTTTAATATGACAACACAAAGTTTACACAAATTCGTAAATATAGCCTATTGAGGGAACACTGTAAAAATGTGATAATGCCCATTTACAAATTTAACTGCCAATATCCTGTTGCAAACAGGGACATATAACAAAGTTTTCCTGGATCAGTTTTCATGTGACCACAATTTTCTACACATTTTTTGTTCATCCAATTTCCCAGATCGTGTGTACGAGTAACAAATTTACTGGCTGGCAGCTTTCACTCATATCTGTCTGTACTCGAGTACCTGTTACAAAGAACACCTGGGACATTCTGAACAATACCTTTGGAACTCCACATGCATGTGATGCAGGGGAGAGATTGACTTGGCAATGCACTGCACAGCTTCATTCTTAGACATCCCTGTTTATTTAATATACTGATGTGTACATGTGAACAATTATTTCTGGCTGTGATAGGGTTCATGTTATTTTTTGGGCAATATGGAATTTTGCTGTATTTCGCAATACACTTACCAGTTTACATTTACATTGTAACATGTCAAGGACAACTTGATCATGTGTCCCTGTTTTTTTTTATAAAAAAAAAAGGAAATCAACTAAGAATCTGGACAAATCCCTGAATAGGAGATAAATGATCACTTGTACAAAGTGTGTCCCCTGACTGTTCAAATGTGACAGAAGATCGGTATCCTAAAATTAGATATCAATAGAAGTTGAGAAATGTCGAAACAGGCCTGTTGATTTCAAAACATATTTTCAGGTCTACAAACACGTCAGCAAGTCGACAACTAATTCTTGGACAATAATTTAGCTCATTAGAAACACATGCTAATGTTATCACATGCTAATGTTATCACATGCTAATGTTTTTTAAAGCTTACATGTATATCAATATTGCTGATAAAAGAGGTCATACATGTACAACTAAACATTGTTAAATACATAATGATCTGATGAAACCACGTGATCGTGCAAATGAACCAGTCCACAGCTGGAGACAATGGGATTATGTAGAACACCCAAAATGCTTGATGACATGACAAAATGTACGTATTTCATTATACAGAACTTGAAGCCCTGCTCGTGAGATTGGACCAAATATGAATCCTTAAAATGGTAATACATGTACTGTTATTCTCTCCATTCACCAGCAGGCAGTTCATACATGTAGATTCATATTTAACATTTGAACCAGAAATGGTCATATCACACTGTAATTTTATCGGTTCCGCTCTTCAATAAAACTCCACAACCGACATTTCATCTTGCGACCTTTTAGCCTGATTTACAGAAATATATGTAGGGACATGTTTAATCAACCCCAAATTCATCGTACGTGAAGCCAGTATGGTACATGTACATAATTATTCTTTGGTTTAACTCTTGCTATGTTCAATTCGGAAAAATGTTAGCACATATTCTGTCCATCTGCCCTTTATGGGCTGTTCCCAAAAAAATTATGGGGGAAAGTGGGGGGAGGGGGTCACTTTAAAATTTGATCCAGCACCCATATGAGTTAATTTATTTTCACCTATTTCACCATGCTACTAAGCCACTCAGCCATGGACTAATGTACTTGGGTACATCGTACCGTGATGGTCACTGGTCGTGCAAACATGTCTTACAAGCGGTCCCCCCCAACCCGCCCTACACATCATTGAAATAAGTACCTCGGTTTTTAACATGTAACCAAGATGAAATGGACAGGTACCGTATAACAAACATTTTAATCTGTTTAATACCATGTTCTTAGCTCACACCAGTGGTTTGGAGTCACTCTCCACCACGTAATGTTCACCCCCAGCATTAGGTTGGAATTGTGGGGGAGCCGAGGGTTGTTCTCTGTAGTGTGGATCAGGCTGAGTGTACCGTGGATCTGCTTGTCCATAATGGCGAGGATCTGGTTGTCTGTATTGACGTGGATCTGGCTGTCCGTAATGACGTGGATCTGGCTGTCCATACCGTGGATCATGTTGTTGGCTGGGATACTGTGGGTCGATAGGGGTCATTTGATGTCCGGGGTAATGACCTGGAGCCCCAGGGTTCCCAGCAGGAAACTGGTTGGGGTAGTGGCCTGAGTATCCCATTGGAACACCGTGAGGGGCGGCACTGAACGGACCAGCAGGATATGCTGAGGAACTGGGCACAAACTGAGGCTGACCCACAGACACTATGACTCCACCACGATCCATGGTCTGAGGAATGGGCACAAAGTCTGGTCCATTAACATCCTACAAGAGAATGTCAATCGCACATTAGATCAAACTGACATGAATAAAAAAAACAGCAGTGACTCCGAAGAAGCTCACGAGTACTAAATCCAGTGGATGCATTTCATTTCCAACTTGATAACAAGAAACCTATTTGAAGGAATATTTCACTAACATTATATTGTAAAGGTTTTCATTTGTGCACAATATTTTTTGCCCGGAGGATATTTTTTTATTCGATTCTGTGTCTCATTCTCAGTGGGTGTTGCACAAAATCGTGACGCCATAATAAGGATTGGAGCATCATTTACATATTGGCACAGCAAGACTTCCACAACAATGTTTCTCTTGCTAAAGTGGAATCCTGCACAATAATACATTTATTTAAATTTATAAACTTAAACATTTCAAAATGGTGGCTCACTTTAATAATGAAATTACAAGCATATATATTAGAATAACTTAATACCTTGATCTCACAACCAATAGCTGCATATTTGTGAGCCCAGAGAAACAAGCTTCCAATAATATGAAAATGAACATTGATCATGTTCTTACATGTACATGTAGTTCTCACAATAAAACAAGAAACAATCATTGGGTGTGTGAAAGTCCACGCAGAAAGGCAACAAGCTCTTAACAGTATGGGGCTTTTTGCTGGAACAAAACTGTCCCTCTGATACTCAAGAATGTTATGGAAGGGAGATAAATCCTAATGAAGCCGGTGTGTAAGCCCAAAATATCAAACACAAGCCAATGACCATACTTAACAAACACAAGCCAATGACCATACTTAACAAACACAAGCCAATGACCATACTTAACAAACACAAGCCAATGACCATACTTTTAGATGTAACAAGCACATGTGCGAAGTACAACTAGTTCTAACACACAACTTGTTTGATTGTCTCAATGATGGAATGGTTAGCATTCTGCTGTCCTAACTAAAATCATGAGATCGAGATTACTCACGTATTGCCAAGACACTTAAGAGAGGTGCTAGAATGTGTGCATTGATGATAATTCCCCATGGACAATTTTGGACGTAGCTCATGACGAGATGTATATCTCATGTAAGGTCAGTAAAGCAAGATCTTATCATTCTTGAAATACTGTGGTAGCAAAAGATTGGTGACAAATGATCATATTTTGACCCCAAAAATAGGCCATTCACTTTCAAAAGACTGTGCTCAATCACCACTTTCACTTTCAAGTAAAAAGTGGTTGTCATAACCATATTCAATCTAAAGTTATGCTGGTAACAATGGTAACAAGCAACTGATCAATACTGGACAAATTTCGACCCAGTGACCTAGAAAATGTGGGTTTATCTCAGTGACTTTCAATAGGGAGAGAGGAGCTCGATTTAACATTGCGTTCAGCAATACTTCAGCTGTATAGTGAGTGAGAGAATAAAATTTAACATCACATTCAGTAATATTCCAGCTGCATAGCAAGTCTTTCAATATAGCGTCTACGAAGTGACCATATGTATGTGTGATGTAAGTTTGATGATCCTATGCCTATCTATTCTTGAGATATGGTGGTAATGAGAAAATGGTAATGGTGGAGGTATGGATGAACACGATGATGGCAATACCTCAAGGCCATTGAGAAAGTAAGTTTGGTGCTCCTAACCATATTCCATCTGAGGTTATGTCAGTAAGCAATTGGTGAAAGATAGAGCCACGGCACTGTAGCTCATCTGGCTGTAACTGGAGAAAGTAGCTGAAAGAAATTTATATTAAAGAACTGCAATAGTTGAGTTTCTGACTTGTGTTGTCCCCCCTGAACACTAAATGATTCATGCAGTAATTTCCTGAGATTTCATGATAAAGTTTCATGGGAAATTCAAGATGCGGCCATATTGGATTTTCGAAATGGACCAACAAATGTATCTTGCACAAGTGGATCACAAGGGAAACCTGTGTACCCAATGTGACAAAGATCCATGTAGTAATTTCCTGAGAATTCACGACAACAAAATTTCATGGGGAAATTCAAGGTGGCTGCCTGGTGGCCATATTGGATTTTCGAATCGGACCAGAAAAGGTATCTTGCACAACTAGACCCCAAGGGAAACCTGTGTACCAAATTTGAGAAAGATCCATGCAGTAGTTCCTGAGAAATCGTGATAATGTTTCATGGGAAATCCAAGATAGCTGCCTGGTGGCCATATTGGATTTTTGAATCAGACCACAAAAGGTATCTTGCACAACTAGACTCCAAGGGGAACCTGTGTACCAAATTTGAGAAAGATCCATGAAGTGGTTCCTGAGAAATCGCGATAACGAAGTTTCATGGGGAAATCCAAGATAGCCACCTAGTGGTCATATTGGATTTTCGAATCTGACCAAAAAAGGTATCTTGTACAAACAGACCCCAAGGGGAACTTGTGTACCAACTTTGAGAAAGATCCATGAAGTAGTTCCTGAGAAATCGCTGTAACAATGCTTCATTGGGAAATCCAAGATGGTCACCTGGTGGCCATATTGGATTTTCGAATCGAAGCAGAAAAGGTATCTTGCACAACTAGACTCCAAGGGGAACCTGTGTACCAACTTTGAGAAAGATCCATGAAGTAGTTCCTGAGAAATCGCGATAACAACGTTTCATGGGGAAATCCAAGATGGCCGCCTGGTGGCCGTATTGGATATCCAAATTGGACTAAAGTACACATGTTGTACAACTAGATCCAAAGGGGAACCTGTGTACCAAATTTGAAAGATCCAGGAGTAGTTCCCGAAAAATAATGATGACAAGATTTCACTGGCAAATTCAAGATGGCCGCCATGGCAGCCATATTTAAAATCATATCGACACCGCATGAACAAATTCTGGTGTACTCATTGGGGGGAACATGCATGCCAAGTTTCAGCTTAATTGGCCAAGCAGTTTCAGAGAAGATGTTTATGGACGACACACGACTGACAACGACGATGGACAATCAGGCCATGACATTGGCCTAGATGAGCTAAAAATTGAAACATTTTGACCTGGAGACCTGCAAAATATAGGTCAATCTTTCTGATTTTAAATAGGAGATCGAGAGAATTAAACGTGAAGATGTCTTCAATCTCTCTCTCTCTCGCTCTCCTATTCAAAATTGATTATTTAAAGATTGACCTACATATTCCAGGTCACCAGGTCAAAATGTTTCAATTTTTCACCAATTGCTCATTACTGCCATAACTTTAGATGGAATATAGTTAGGACAATCGTGTCTATAAATGTCCATACGGACCCATACTGAACTATAAAGGGACATAATTTCTTTGATAGGCATGTGGAAGTTGGCCTATATAACTCAAGGCTATTCTATGGAGAACGTCTTCATTGCTGTGGAGCCGCTGTTTCGTTAGAGATACGTCCAACTTTTTCAAAGCTACTGATTAACATAATGAAAAAGTTGGAAGTACCTCCAACGAAACATCAGCTTCACAGCAATAAAGTTGTTATCCACAGAATAGCGTTGTGTTGTATAAGGGACCTATGATGCCCAAAATATCACATCAAACTTGTTCAAAAATGAATTGATAAAGATTTGATCATGTAGTGTGTGTGTAACCTACCCCATCCTCCACACACTCCTGCAGACAACATCCTATGACAGAGGCAAATGCCGTAGCCAGCAAACAAGCTCCTGTGTAGAACAGCAGGCTTATGACCAGGCCAGGCATGAGAGTATATTCCATCTCCTCAAACACTTTACAGTTTGCACTGGAGCCACTACTGACGTCATCCGGGTTATACCCATCCACACTCTCACCACCATTATTATAGAAGTTGTGTACACCACCATTCTCATTTCTATTCAGTCCATGAAGGTCAGAGTACCTAGGAGTTGTTGTTGTTGTCGTTGTCTTTGGTCTGCAAGGTAAAGGACAAAACGTAATGAGAGACAAGCAAGGGCATTGGGTGCGAACGACCCCCTCTCAGCGCCTAACCATATATATGTTATTTTCCTATGTTGGGCAGCAGAACCCTGAGCAATAAGTAAGCATAGGAAACGAACCCCTCTTAAGAAAAATCCTGTCCATGACCATGATAATAAAAATTTTGAACTTTAGATGTCTAATGGCATGAATGGTGCATTTTGACAGTATTGTTTCAGGGCTGTTCCAGAAAAAAGTACATGGGGGGACAGAAGGCACTTTTTTTGGCCCCCACCACCCATGTAATTAAATATAATTTTACCCCCACCACCCATATTACTGAATATAATATGTAACAATATATGATATGTGACCAACATTCCATCAGGCAACCACCCATGTAATTATGTAACTCTTTCACCCCACGACCCACATGTAAATATATAAAGTGCCTTCTGTCCCCACCATGTACTTTTTTCTGGAACAGCCCTCATTTGTAAAAACTTCTGGATGAACATAAAAAGTTTCTTGATGTGGAACTCAATCACCTGACTCAAGTTTGGCCTGCACTGCATGCGCCTCAATGAGATTGAACACCATAAACTTTGTTAGATGTCTTTATAGACTTCGTTGGGTTACATACACAGGGCTGTCTCAAATCAATAAAACCATGCTGATGAATCAAATTTGTTTACACATGCTACCATATACTATACCTTATTTACAACCAAAGGAAAGAAATGCCTGTAACTATGCAGATTCCGAAAGTAGGACAATGAAAACTCTAAACCAAACTTATTTCACTTATCGTAGTTGTTGAGTATCTCGTCTGCGTAGCTGCCGATAGATTTTCATTACTTCTGCTGCTAATGGCAAGTATAGGAGATGATTCAACTGACAGATTTCATGTTATAGAGGGTCAAAATTTGTCCCCTTGCCATGAAAGATATTCTTTTTTGTAAACTTTGACTGTGTTATGTGAAGAATAGTTGTCTGAAGTTTTGATTTTAAAAAAGGTGATGATAGTTCATGCATTATTTCAAAATCTGGACTTTATTTTCAATCCTCCCTCTTGACAGAAAGGAAAATTATCGAGCCTATACTCTCATTCAAGCCTCAGACTGGATGAAATTTGGGCAATGACATTGTAGAGCAGAAGTAAATATATACTTGAAACATTTCAATGACATTCAAAAATGCAGGTGATGCCTTTTTGAGGATGAAAAAATAATGACAAATATACCAAAAATAGGTGTGGACAGACAGAGGTTTTTATAAAGTTACCTGTATATGAACATGATACAGCAGATAAAGGTAGAAGTTGATAATGTGTTTTAAGGCCAACGGCGTGCTTGCGGCGACGTTCACCCACACCCAGGACCTACTACTGAAAACAACAGGAACAGTCAGTCTAAATCACGACCGGTGAGTTCGTTTTTCCAAAATTGCCAAAGTTTATGTGGAAAGCTGATTGAATTTGAGAAATTCGTCAGTGATCGGTCGTACGATATTATTTGCCTGACGGAAACTTGGCTTCATGACGGCATTTTGGATGCACAAGTGATCGATGAAAAACTGTATGCAATAGAACGTAGAGATAGAGGAGATACGGAATCGGAGAAGACTACAGGAGGAGGTGTGTGTATTGCTGTCACTAATGAATTTATATCTGGGCGGCGATATGACTTAGAAACTGCCCGAGAAATTATATGGGTGGAAATCAAATTCACGGACGTAAACTGCTGGTTTGTACTGTTTATATGCCCCCAGATAAGACTGCGGTATGTATGGACAATTTTAATGAGTGTATGCAGAGAGCTGCACTAGCAAGTGACACAAATGATTTGATTCTGGTGTACGGTGATTTCAACCTACGTGATCTGAAATGGAAACAAAAGGAAAACCACGCTATCCCGGAGAACTGGACAAGCGCTCATTCTACCAAGTTCCTCGAAATTCTACAAGAACACAATTTAAAACAATATAGTTTCCAGCCTACACATGAAAACAACACGTTAGATCTTGTTCTCGCAAACTTTAATGTTCATTCATTTGGGGTATGTGAGAAAGCTGTGAAATCCCGACACGAGGCACTTGACGCAATTTTCTTTGTTCCCAGTCCCATTCAGCCTACAGGGAAAGAAAGGACTGTTTTGAATTATAAAAGGGCTGATTTTGACCACATGAGAACTCTCTTGTCTTTGTACCCGTGGTCAAGCCTGGAGTCAATGAACTGTGTTAATGACTGTGTCGACTTCTTTCATGATTATTTGTATCAAGTCATCGAGGAGTGTGTTCTCAAGATCAAGATAAAAAATAAACGTTTTCCTGCATGGTACGACAATGACCTTATTTGTATGGTAAAGGAAAAGGAAAAAGCTCGTAATAAAGCTAAACGCACGAAACATCCAGATGACATTTTCTGTTTTTCGGAACTGCGGCGAACTTTGAAGGAACTTCAAGATTTTAAATACTCTGAATACATTTCTACCATTGAAAACGAAGTTCATACCGACAGCAAACGATTTTGGTCGTTTGCCAAAACTAAATGCAAAAATTCGCCCATCCCAAACACTGTGAAATTTGGAGATCTCTTAGCGGAAACACCCGAACATGTGGCCAATGTATTTTCTGATTATTTTAACTCTGTTTATGACCGAACTGACCCAGATTTACTACCGGACACTGAAATGTTTATTAACTATCAGTTATTAAATCTTAATATATCTTATGATGATATTTTAAACCTGCTGAAAGAAACCAACCCAAGGAAGGCCTGTGGCCCTGATAATGTTTCTGGTGTCGTTTTAACTGAATGTGCCAATGAATTGGCTCTTCCACTTTTCATTATTTTTAAGAAGTCCTTATCCACTGGTGTTTTTCCGAATGCTTTTAAACATGCAAGTGTTATTCTCGTTTTTAAAGGCGGTGACAAACAAGTCGTTGAGAATTATCGACCCATATCTTTACTGCCTCAGTTCTCAAAAGTATTTGAGAGGTTGATTCATGTACAGGTATTTGATCATGTTAAACAATATCTTTCTGATTCTCAGCATGGTTTTATTAAGGGGCGATCAACTGCCACTAATCTAGTTGAATACATAGATAGAATATCAAAGAATATAGAGGCTAGAAAACAGACAGATAGTGTGTACATAGATTTTTCGAAGTGTTTCGACAAAATTAACCATAAATTACTTGTACACAAACTCAAGAGCTTTGGCATTGATGGTCCCTTACTGAACTTTTTTAGATCTTACCTTTACAACAGAACACAGAATGTTGTAATCAATGGTTTTACTTCTTATAAACATGATGTACACTCTGGTGTTCCTCAAGGATCGATTCTTGGTCCTCTTTTATTTGTCTTATATGTTAACGATCTGCCAAGTGTTTTAAAATTTTCTACAATGTCTATGTATGCCGACGACTCTAAGATTTATAAAGAAATTTTAACCTTGCAAGATTGTCTTATGCTCCAGCGTGATTTGTATAATATTCAAGCCTGGTGCAAGCTCTGGAAATTAGTTTTACATGTCGGCAAATGTCAAGTGATATCTTTTACCACAAAGAAACAACCTGTTTTATATTCTTATAAGTTATTAGACAGTCCCTTAGTTAGAGTTTTTCAAGTCAAAGATCTCGGTGTACTTTTAACTTCCAATTTTGATTTTAAGCTACATGTTGATACTGTTTGCTCAAAAGCTTTTAAGATGCTCGGTTTTATTAAAAGAAGTTGTAAATGTTTTAAATCTACAGATGCTTTTAAATCATTGTATACATCTCTCGTTAGAAGCAAACTGGAGTACTGTTCTGTAGTCTGGGCGCCATATACACTAGCCCAAAAATCAAATTGAAAGAATACAGAAGAGCTTTGTTCGATTTTTATGTTATAAGTCTGATGTCGACTATTTTAACATTGGATATCATGCAGCATGCAAATCTTACTCTTTGCCTACTTTAGAAACCCGTCGTAAACTCTTAGATCTCACGTTTCTACATTCTGTTCTTAACAACAAATTTGTCTGTTCTTACATTTTATCTCAGATTCATTTTTATGCACCCACAAGGATTTTAAGAAATCAAACTTTGTTTTTACCACCCAGATGTCGGATAAATTTACGAAAATTTTCTTATTTACCTCGTGTCTTAGCTTTTTATAATAGTTTTCCAAGTGAGTCACCTATTGACATCTTTAGCTCAAAATTTGTATTCAAAAAACATGTTTTACTACATCTACAAAACTCTTAACTTAGTCCTATTTATATTGTCAACTGCTTTAATTTTAAGATGTCTTTCTTGTATATAGTTATTTACATTGTCCCATTGTACAGCTACTATGCTTGTTATTGTATATAGTATTTGACCTGGTCTGTTATTGGGTCTCGGCCTGTTGACCTTGTATCAAATAAATAAATAAAAAAAAAATAAAGGCCAGTCATTTTCAATGATTTGATTCACTTTTAACAATCAAAACTTTTTTCTTTTAGAATAACTTATTATAGGTTATAGGAACAACTAGAATAGGATTAAACATGCCTAGAAGCATCTTATTAAACTATTTCCAAAAGTTTTTAGTATATTGCAAACATTTCATGCATGCTACATTTACAATCCATATACTTTCATTTAGTATGAGACACAGAATGATTCCTTTATATAGTTTTGATAAATTTAGGGTCGAGGAAAAAATATTTGTGTTGGCCCCCTTTATTATGAAATCTGTCAACTATCAGTTCTCCCACCACCATTTTTCAACTGAAGAAATGTATCCCACAAACCAACAGAAATGATGTACTGGTATCAGGAAGTCGCGTCCCTGTTCCAAGCTACTCACGTAGTTAAAAAATGGCAAGTGAGATAAGGAGAACTGACCGTTGAGTCGTCTCCGATACCTGCCATTAGCGACAGAAGTAATGAAAATTTGTACAATCTATCAGCAGCTATGCAGAGATAAGACACTGAACAACTAAGGTTGGGTTTAGAGCTTTCATTGCCCTATATTCTTTCCTTTGGCTGCATATAGGTATAGTATATGGTAGCCCTTTAAGATGCCAAGCAGAAGCCTTGCTGTCTTATCATGGTAGTTGTATGTGATTTTATTTTTTAAACGTCCAAAAAATACTTACTTTCAAACCTCTCACACTCTCCTAAATATATCCTTTCCGTATTATGATCACCTAACTATGAGTGGATGGTGTCAATGGGGTGTTTATATGTCCTGTACAAGAATGGAAACATTTTATCAACAATTTCTATCACCCTACTGAATCAACAAGTATGATTATAGGTGAAAACCGCCGGTCACGTGTCAAATTACAGTCAATGGTAGGTTTTCCAGTGCTTTCGTTATCAAGCGTGGGCGTGTGTCTGACCAGACGACAGTGACCACAGCCGAAAATGAACGATTTTCAGCATATCGATGACAGGTATGGTTACTGGTGTCCAGTCATATTTTGAAGGAGAAATATCGTACTATATTGTCACCAAACGTAGGGTTATTACTATTTCAAGTTAACAAAAATTTTAAACATTTTTGCGGCGAGAGGTGTTTTTAGGTGTTGGTAGACAGTCCATTGTAGGTATTAGCATCGAATTATAGTGTGAGGAAATGAGCACAAAATGAACACGTGGGAACTTACTACCTGCCTCATGTATCACTGACTCATTCATCTCTCGATTCCTTCCACTTGTGTGTGTTTAAGAGGAATATGAACCATTAATAGTATATTCTCTGTCTGTCTGATATTACGACAGTCCATTGTATCATCATCGGACCGATCGACAGTCCATTGTAGGTCAACATGCACTTGTGAATGATGCACAGAGAGCACATCGTCTGATCTAATGATTCGCCAAATGGACTGTTGCCAAGACAAATGGTAGCTACAATGGACTGTCGACATATCTGATATATAATCACATGTTGCCTCATTATAACATTGCAGCTGTTATGCGGCTTCAGTGTGAAGTGATTCAACCTACAGTTCATGGTCGCATGACAAATGGACTGGTGCATTCACCTATAATCACACTTGTCGATTCAGTAGGGTGTCTATGGCCTCATCCATTTTCAATCACCGCCATGTTTGTGTAATGTGCATGTGTCAAACAAAACATCCGTTTCCAAAAGCACATGACTAGTTAAACCACGCCCACCATGTGTAGCCATGTGCTTTTGGAAACGGATGCTGTTTTGGATGCAACTACCATGATAGGACGCCAAGGCTTCCGCTGGCGTCTTACATGTATAAGGCTAAGTGTATGGTAGTGCATAGTAACAGCAACAACAACATCGATTCAACAGCATTGTCTTAATTTGAGACGCAGTGTTCTGGTTACATGGTTACCCCCTGTATCTTTTGTGCAATAATGAGTTTTCTGTTAATTCACACTCCGGTTTCATTTGTTTTATACATGTGCACCATCCTCCACACAGCGCATGCTCCATTTCACAGGCTCATTTATCATCCCTGTCTCCAATAGCAAAAGTTGACCTTTACTACGTTGCTATGTCGTATATGGGGGAAAACCCACGTACGCACGGTTCAGTTTGAATCTGGACGAACAATCCTTCAGTTTTGCACATGAGCGAACTACTTTTCATATGCTCTGTCCAGATGAACAGGGGAAATAATCTCCAGATAATTCTTTTTAACGCCAGGTCAACAGCGGTATTATGCAGGCTTGAAAAGTGATCGAAATGTTCGCCAAACATTAAACATTTATAAACAATGTTGGTATTTATTATCAAATCAAACCTGCTATTGTATTGCCCTTAATCCTCTATTGAGATCCTGCTGTAGACTAAAAAGTTCTCACCCTCTGGAGCCTCAGCCAATAGGTTACACTGCGCCTGCGCCCAAACGCACTTCCCCAAATCCTTTTTCTTCTATAAGCCTATAAGCGTGATGCGTGCAAGGCCGAGAAGAGTGAGGGGAGGCTGGGTCGGGCAGTCAAGACAATAGCAGGTTTGATTTGATAATAAATACCAACATTGTTTATAAATGTTTAATATTTATTTCTCAAATCTACACCTGCTATTGTATTGCCCACTACCAACAGTAGGTGGGCCTCGGCTTTGTTGAAGTGTGGCTGTAACCGCTGAGATGATCAAAGATGCATGGTACCATAAATTGAACCCGTTAGTAAACCCTGGGCGTAAAGCACTGTAGGGGCAAAGGGGCAATTCCTAGTAAGACGGTAAGAAGGGTATAAGGACCGAGGCTTCTGCACCCATTTACTAGTGGAACCAACTGACCATAGTTGTGGTACGTTAATTGAACCCGTCAGTAAACCCTGGGCGTAAAGCACTGTAGGGGCTAAGGGGCAATTACTAATGAAAGGACCAAGACTTCTGCATCCGAATACTAGAGTACCAACGATATGCTCCAATCGCCAATTTCTTACCTATGAAATTTTCTTGAATGTCCGACACTAGATTTACCTAGCTGGCTGGCTGGTATTGGCTGGTATTGGCGATTACCGATATGCCGTGACTCTAAACCATCTTGCAGACTGGTGGTCGGCTTGAGATCGGTACTGCCCCCCCCCCCCCTTTTCTTTGAAGACTAGGCGACTACATGTTGGGCAGCAACGAGCGGCCCTAACATGGTCAGGCTGTCTGTTTGTACTGACAAGTCTCTCAGATAAAAATCTGTAAACGTGGAATTGGCACTCCAAGCACAGGATTGGACAATGTCATCCAGCGATACGTTCTTCCATAAAGGCCATGATGTTGCGATGGCTCGTATTTCATGAGAAGATGCAGAGGCTAGCAGTGGGGGGGGGGGGCATCGAGGGATAGTTCGTATGTCCATTTAATGGTCTTGCTCAACCAAGAGGCCACCGTATTCTTGGTAATGTCTTTGGTAGCCCTTGGGAGAAGAGAGAGCAGTAGTAGTCGACGAGAACCTCTAATAGGATCGGTGCGGCTGAGGTAGTGACGTATTGCTCGTACTGGACACAGTAAGATGTAGATGAAGTCCTTGAACAAAGTCTGATAATGCAGGGATGGAATACAGACGTTGAGCACAAGGTCCTTGTCATATAGACTCATTCTTGGTGATGAACTCAGGAACAGGGCGGAAGGATATGCGTGACCAGTCTGCCGTCCAAGTCATCGATTTTCTTTCACAGGCATGAAGCTCAGATAGGAAGGCAGTCTTGTAGGAAACAGCTTTCATTGAGGCTGACTCTAGTGGTTCAAAGGGTGGGCGAAGGAATGCGCTGAGAACCACGCCAATGTCCCACTTAGGTAATAGTTGTCGGGAACGACGGGACTGTAATGCACAGGCATGCAGAAGAGCAGAGATATTGGAATCCAGGCTAATGTCAATGCCAGCAGATAACCGTAGAACCCGTGCCAAGGCTGATCGGTACCCTTCCATAGTGTTGCTTTTGTACTTCTTATCTCGGTGCAGGTGAAGAAGAAATTCCGCCACTATAGGAAGAGAGGCAGTGTCGGGATCGGAGCCTCGCTGTTGACATCATGAGACGAAATATTTCCACTTAGCCTGGTAGAGGTGTGATGTGGAAGGTCGGTTAGATGAAACCATCGTCTCTGCAACCTCTGCTGAAAATCCTTGGTCTGTGAGGGTATTCTGGATAATCTGCAGACGTGAAGGTTGAGCCACTGAGGGTTGTGATGGATTATCCCGCAGGGTTGGCTTAACAGGTTGGTCCATACTGGTAGGCGACGTGGAGGGGCGGTGAGTAGAGGAATCAGAGCCGGAAACCACGGTCGACGAGGCCACCAAGGGACGACGAGAAGAATGATGCAGTCGTGTTGAACAATCTTCTGAAGTACTTCCTGCAGCAAGGCATTGGGTGGGTAGGCGTACGCAAGGAAATTGTCCCAGCTGATCAATAGAGCATCGATGGCGTAGGCTCGAGGGTCCAGAACCGGACTGATGAATAGGGAAAGCTGTGCATTGTTCCTGGTCGCAAACAGGTCGATCAGAGGGTTCTTCCAGATGCTTGTGATGTGTTGGAAGATCTCTGGATGCAGTTGCCATTCCATCCGACAGGCGATCTGCTAATACATTGAGCCGGCATGGAACATGGCGAGCACGTATGTGGCAGTGATGTTGCATCGCCCAGTCGTAGAGGGTCCAAACCAAACGGAATGTTGAGTAGGATCCGGTGGTACCCATCTCGTTGATATGAGCAATGACAGTTGAATTGTCTGTTGCGATGAGAAGAGACGAATTTTCCAGTAGATGACTCCACTGCTGGACTGCACATATGACAGCTTTCATTTCCAATAGATTGATATGAAGTTTGACATCCGCTGTTGATCATCTGCCGGACATCTCTAGATCGTCTAGATGGGCTCCCCGACCTGTTTCGGACGCATCGGTGTAGAGATGGTATCGAGGAACTGGTGGTACAAATGGTACTCCCCACATGACATTGTAACGGGACTGCCACCAAACCAGCTGTGGGTGTAGTGACGTCAATACCGGAACTAGTGGTTTGAGGAGTGAAGTTTGAAGATACTGCTGCAAGTGGTATTGCAGAGGACGAACCTGGAGACGGCCACATTGAGTGAGGTCTTGTGCGGATGTGAGTAGACCTACCAGTCTCTGCCATGATTTGAGGGGCTGTGAGGGAGAGGTCAAAAAGACTCGAACCATCGACTGAATGTTGGTCCATCGGTCTTCCGGGGGTCGTGCCAACTGTTGAAGTGTGTCTTAGACTGCCCCGATGAATTGACGGCATTGTGCCGGTTCCAACTCTGACTTCTGAGGGTGAGGAATGAAGCCGAGATGTTGAAGGATGAGTAGGACGAATCAGATCTGAGCGTTGAGTAGAGACTTGTCCCGAGCCCAGATGAAAATGTCGTCTATGTAAACTTCTATGTGAATACCCCGTAAATGCAGGATCGCTATGGCTGGTGCTGTGATGCGGGTGAAAAGCCATGGTGTGATGTTGACTCCAAACGGGAGCACCTGCCATTCGAAGCGTCGACCGGCGACTGTGAGGTGTAGGTATCGACGGTGTTGAGGATGAATGGGTATGTGCAGATCGTCTTGTAGATCGACAGAGGCCAGCCAATCCGTGATATAGACGGGCCCGGATCGATGTAATCGACGTCATCTTGAAATGCGGAGGTGTTGACAAGTACAGCTTGTTGAGACATCCCAGGTCGATAATCATACGCATCTGGTCGGAATTCTTTTTCGGAACCAGGAAAACACGGCTGTAGAACCCGACTGTGTTCTCGGCCTGAGGTAACTCTCTAACTGCACCTTTTGTGATGAGTGTGGTGATGGATGAGAGAAGTGTCTGAACGTGTCCTGAAGGAACTGGTAGCAGTGATGGACGAGGACGGGATATGAGCATGGGATGGTCCTGGAAGGTGAAGCGAAATCCCTCTCTTAATGTCCTTAGAATCCATACATCGTCTGTAATGAGCTGCCAATTTTCCCAGAAATGCTGCAGACGGCCTCCGACGGTAGGATGAGTGAAATTACGGAAGGCGGGCAGATGAAAGAAATGAGTACTGTCACTTGTTGGAGGCACCTCTGCCTCTGGAGGCTCCGCGACGACGTCCACGGGTACTTGCAGGCTTGGCAAAGGGACGAAAATTATCCGAAGTAGTCTCCCGTGAAGTAGTCTTCTGAGCTGAACCTCGATTCCTCTGGTTAGATGCGGTCGAGGTAGGAGCTGTGCGATGGGAAGCAGCGGCCAGAAGTCTAGATGTTCTCTCCTCCCGAATACCAGGCATGATGGATTGAATTGCGTTGTTGAACAAAAACTTGGAATTCAACGGCTGGTGGATCAAGATGTTTTGAGCAGACACTGGAACTTCGGCTTTAGTATTACGTAATATTGCCTTGCGCTGAGATTGAAGAAGGGCAGCATACGAGAAAGCGGAAGCCTCGATGACATGGTAATTAGACTTGTTCAGTGTATAAAAACATCCCCGTAGGTAGGCTTGATGATCGGGAGATAGAACCTCACCCTTAGGCTGACGGATGGACGGATCAAATACTAAACGAGATGCAGTGGACAAGAACCAGTCAGTATACAACGTAATATGTTGAATGGCGATGAACATCTCTTGCAAACGTTCCACTTCCTTGGCTGTAAGGGGGGGTGGTAGTTTTGGTAGTTTTTACGATTTGATCTAAGTCCAAATCCAACATGGGGGGTTTGACTGGAAGTACGCTGTCATGCATTCTATAGAAGGAAAACTTGGGTTTCTTCAACTTGTCCTGTTCCTGAAGTTGGTTGTCGAAGTTAGCCATTGTGGGGGCCCATTCAGGAGATGGCGCACATGAAGATGGCGCTTTTGGTACTACTGGTACGGCCGGAACGACGATAGATGCCATAGATACCGGTTCACGTCTAGTCCTAGACATTGAAGAGGAAGTAGAAGGTTCCGGCATCTCCGGGATAAGAGCCATCAGGGCCGCCATCTTGTCCGTAAAGGGTAAATCTCCCGCATTCAGTATAGATTTCTGTACGCGAGATGAAGATGATGACGAAGATCGACGATCAGGAGATATATCGTGAATATCTCGTAGAGTAGAATTGTTGGTAGCCAATAATCGATCAAATGGGTGGCATGGTTGAGCAAAGTTGTTCGCAGTTGAAGACCTATGCGTAGACGCATGATGACGTGATGACGTAGATCGGAGTCGTGAAGAGATGGAATGACGATGTGATGATGAAGACGAACATCGAGAACCCCGATGTCGGCGTGGAGAGATGGATCGACGGCGTAATGGAGACGGAGCGCGTCGTGAAACTATGTCGACGTGTCGGTGATCGGGTGTGACGATGTGGAGAACGAGATCGGTGCGTCAAAACCGGATCACGATGTACTGGTGTGTGATGACGGCATGGTTGGGTAGGTATGGTGCGCTGTGGTTCACGAGACCGGTGAAAACTCAAACGAGGTGGTGAACGGAAACGTTGGTTCCTATAATCACGTGAAGGTGACTGTGATCTGTTATAATCTCGACGACGTCGACGTGACGGGGACCGGCGTTGTGAAGATCGAGATCGGCGTCGGGAAGAACGAGATCGGTGACGTGAATTACGGCAACGTCTAGATGTGGTACGGCCCGAACGTCGTGGGGAAACAGTACGCGTCCCGGTAGCTGTTCGTTCAGTCGCTATATTGGAAGGGGTCGCTGTGTCAACAATAATTGAAGATACATTAGGCATGGAAGAAAGGTTTTGTTGTTCTTGGATAACAAAAGGTAGGTCAGGCTCAGTGGTCAATGCCTTTCTCTTTCCCTTTGTCCTCTTTCCTTTGTTTCCGTCTCCCTTTGTAGTCCGCAAGGCAGTGGGGACTGATTGAGTAATTGTTACTGCCGATAACATCTGGCCAGGTAGGTTCTCAACACGTATGGTGCGGCTGAGAGGAATTACAGGTGAAACAGGTGACGGGATATCTGGCATGTCCTCGTTGATGTTTCTATCAACTTTGAGATTAATTTCGGCTTGTTGCCTGTCGATGTGTGCCAAGTCCACGTCTACCGCGGCCTGCAATAAATAACTCCGTCTGGCCTGAGCATAATTGTACCAGGCTTGGTCGGACCAAGAAATACACTCAAGACACGTATTTAATCTAATTCTAGCAGAGCTCTCTCTAAACACGTCCACACGCTGTGGCTGTAGGAAGAAAAAGGATTTGGGGAAGTGCGTTTGGGCGCAGGCGCAGTGTAACCTATTGGCTGAGGTTCCAGAGGGTGAGATCTTGTTAGTCTACAGCAGGATCTCAATAGAGGATTAAGGGCAATACAATAGCAGGTGTAGATTTGAGAAATAAATATCTATATTACTACATATGATGTCACATGCGGCGATGTGCGCGCGGCCTCGAATCCAGTCCAAAAATCTGACTGGTGGCTGGGGTATTATTAGACCCCCACCGAGGTGGGTGCATATGCGCATCCAGTATAACAGTGAATATCGTACACACAGTGACTAGCCAGTTGCCTGCTGATGGACTTACGAGCACTGATCTCTGGTGAATTGGTCAAGACCATACTTCTCAAAAGACAAACCATCAGTCATAGTCATCAACACCAGCTCACCAAAATACAGACTAATGTTTACCAGAATCCAGATCACTATCTGAAATGAAATAAAAAATACTAATAATTTTCCTGTGCCATTTTCTACTTTGTGGAAGCTCTTCTCTCTGTGAATGAAATCCAATGTAATAATGGTGCCAATTCTGAAGAGGTTAGATCTGTGATGGAGCACCAAGTCTTATGTCACGATGCAATCCCGAACAGACAACACACACACACGCCAGGTGAGGTGTCAAGTCAGTTGACCTACTTTGTGACACTGCATGGCCACAGGGACTTGGGTGGAATGGGTTGTCTTCATCGTTGTTGTTATTGTTGTTGTGATTATATATATATATATTTTTTTTTTGCAAGAATATAATTATTTCCCACCTTTTCATACACCACAATGACAGTAGATGTCATAAAAATGCTTTCTATATGCCCTACATCGATCTACATACCCCTCCTCTACTAGATCTGCATCTCTAATGACAAGTGCGGTAACTATAATGTTAGAGAATTCACCACGAATCCCGGTACACGGTCCGCCACCCAAGTCACTGTATGTGTGCATGGCACTATGAAATTAAAACAGCAATCACTGCAGACATTAGAACATTCTGCGTTACAACAATGACATAAGCTAAGCCTTAGCAATCTGTAAGATCTATGGTGGGTCTAGCCTGGTTTTCAGGTTGAGTGTTAATAGTGAGATGTATTTCAAAATAGTTGTATATATATATATATTCATATTCATTGATAGGAACACGGCATGGCTTGGTTTTCCATTTAGGAGACAAGATATAGTTCCAATATTTCAGACTTGTTTCATCTACAGGGGTTCACAGACGTTAAAATATTCAGGGGGTTTTTTCCGCTAAATTGAGTTTTGTCCAATCAATATTCAGTTCTAGAATTTTACCCCTTTCGTGTGTGATATTCTAATGCTTCAGCATTAGCATTTTTGGCAGAATTGAGTTTTTCATAAGTTTCCTGTGATTCTTGGCTTCTCTATTGAGTTTTTGAGTGAACTTTACAGTCTATTAACGGTGGTAAGATATGACTTCTATGAACCCCTGATGTATCGTGATAACGCTATAGGCACCTCTCCAATCAGAGAAAACAGTTACGTAAATGTTACTGGTCACCACACAGTAAATGTACATGTACTTACTCTACGTCTGCGTCGCTGGTACACAAAGACAATACCTCCAATGCCCATAAAGAAAGGCTGAAATGATTGGAAAATCTAGGTCAGCGAGTTCTATGGACAGAAACAGAACTGTTATTGTTCAGTGACAAGCAAATTATCTTGGTGGTGTACGAACAGGCAAATGAAAGTTGAATGACCATACATGCACAGGTACATACAGGTAAGGCTGTTCATACCTCAGCCATGGACAATCTCTGTGAACAACTGATTCTGTTGCCTTGAAAATAAGGTCATGAGAATTCATCTGATCCATAGACTAGCTAGCTGACTGACTGTGCCAGGTATATAATGACAAGTCCAACTGGGGATGATTTTGAGATGTACAGCTAAGCTTCTGTTGTTTCAACATTCCGAGACGAGAAAATTTGTTACCATCAGTGGCTGACCATTACATGTACCATGAAACACCTGCAAATTACACCTGGTACTACCATACTTACGACAATACCAGTCCACCAAATACTGGGCAAACCAGCATTCTCTCTGTTAGACAAACTCTGAATGAGGGCAGCGTACACTGTCAACAGAATACCTGTAAAATAGTGAATACAACTACATTTATCATATGGTTTCAGAAGGCATGTGCAGGGTTTATCATCACATGTCCGCACCATCAATCATGTCACAAATGGCACATGCAAGTTAAACATGTTTTTGTTAATTTACTCACTCTGAACAGCCTAACCCCTGCATGTTCTAATAAATTGCCTCAAAATCATTGAAATAATGAAGAAATACTTAATTATCTGCACGACTCTCTTGCCCGTTCAAATTCAAATTTTCCAGTCCAATAGCGAAGTCTCCGAACTGTCCGTGTACGAGTAATTTGCCCTTGCCCGCTAGTAGGCGCTCGAGTCAGGGGGGACAAAATGTGGACTGGATAACATGTAAAGAGTCAGGGCGGCCTGAAATAGTGCAATAAATTGCGCAAACGGTATTTCCAAGAACTTCAAAATCGACCTGGGTGGCATGACAGATCACCCTTGTTAATGTAAAATTTTGTATTTGCACATATCCACGTTCAAGGCGACATTTTCTATTATAACGCCAACGACGTCATTATATAAAGCGTAATGCCCTTTGTTGTACGTCATGATGCTGTCGTCATATCCGATTGTCGCATGACGTCACAATACAACGTTGCCACAAGAGCGATACATTGTATAGGATTTTGTCCTACCCGACTCAAACGCCCTCAGGCGGACAGGAGCAAATACTCTTACCGTTACAGTTTGGAGACTTCCGTATTGACAGGTCTCTGGCTATTAACACTATGACCTTGTGTCCATTGGTACCAAAAGAACAGCACCAATGCTCATTTAGCAATGTATGTACATGTATGCAAAAAGAGTATACACTCCTCACCTCCTGCCATTTGGAGGACCATGGTCAGAATGGTCAAACCGCATAGTACTCTCCCGGAGGTTTTACGGGTCACCTGCTTCTCTCCAATCTGTCCAATTTTCTGTACCATCCATATACAGAAACATATTAACTTGATATAGCCCATGGTCAACAATCTTATCTACCCGACTGTTCACAAGGTTAATGAGCAAGAAGAGCTGAAAATTAGAAGAAAGAACATTTTATTATTGATTTATTTTGTGGGACATGATCATTTTGAACCTATATCAGGTCTTGCAGTCACTTCCATGGGTATCCACGTATTGGATATTGACCAGAGTATTTCAGGCCCGGCCAGTGTCGCCCAACTGTAAAGGTTGGTTTTGAAAAGATACAATATCTTCCAACTTATAAGATCTGCAAATTTATGTGTGTCACTTTCAGTTTCTTATGGTAGTATTTATGGCTTCTTTTTAACAATACCTTGATAAAATAAATTTTTGTAAATTGTGTTCGGTTCTGGTGCGCCAGATCTCAAGTTTAGAAATGCAAATCTTTAAATAACCTTTTGAATAATAAATATAGACCTTCATGGTACCCAGCTAGAAATACTGAATTCAGAAAAAGATTTATTAATTCTGGAACTTTTTTATATTAAATATGCAAATGTCCAGTTTGATTGCCAGTATTTTTTGCTAACTACCAACTAAACATGATAAGGCCTCATATTTCTTATTCAGAAAGGTATTTGGAGATGTCAGTTTGGAAAATGTGAGAGTTGGAAAATAAACAACGTTGGCATAAAAATTTAAAATTTTGTTAATGAGCAGCGATATATACCACCACAAGCCTCTTAAAGGTCATCCTCTGTTGTGTGAGTAAAATTGGGAAATGTGTTTTATTAAAACTGACCCATTTACATGTGGTCCACACTGATTTGGCCTTAATTGACAACAAGCTAAACCCTACTGACATTTAATTTTGTGATATTGACAATGTAGAGTTTAGCCGTTGAACTGAAAATTCCTATCGCAAAATTTTCAGCCTCTCAATCTAGGTAACATCGGGTGGATTTGCACTCATAAAAATCTATAATACCTTCCGCTTTGCACTCGTTTGGATAGAATAGAATATTTCAATGGCCATTTATTTCCTCTGTCCAGCTCCTTTCATTTCCATAAAAGAAAAGAAAATTTATAGCGCTCGATCTTCCAAAACTAAATCGGTAGCCATTTTGAAAATATCGCCCTCAGTGGAACGAGACTGATTGTAATTTCAGGATTGTGGACAGGAAATCAGAAATGGCTCGTTCATAAGGCTGTCACATTATCTGCATTTAAATGTAAAATTCTAACTATCAGTATTGTGGCGAAAATTCGCCAGTAATGTGTTTTAAGATCTCTGTTAGGATAAAGCGCCCACGTTCTTGAGCCTCGACTTTAGCGCCAAAACATAAACATTAGACCGTCGAGAGCCTCATGCAAACATCGTCTGTGTGATGAAATTTGGCCTGTTGAGAAATTTACCCCCACAGTCGAAAATCCGTGAGTTTCATCTCTTTCACGTAATTTCATGCAAATTCCTACTTATCTATGTTTGCACAATAGATCCAAGTTTATTATGGCGAAATGTCAGCTCATAATACGTTGTAATTTAAGCGCTATAGATTTTAGAAGTTTATCAAAATTCTTGACAACCTGATTTGCCGCTAGCCCAGGAATGGCTGTAGTCTCGAATGGCTCCGTAATTGACTTCAGCCAAGGTTCTTCCTATACACAATACATCCCACACATTGAACTTTGAATGACATTGTCCAATATCCTAACTGCACACGAAATAAAACGACAGCGAATAGTAATAAACTATACCTCATTTTCCTCTACATTGGTCCTTCTCGCCGCCTGCCAACTCTCAACACTTAATAATTCCTCATTCTTGAGATATCATCTTTTATTCACTCTTTCACTGAGTTTTCTGACATATTTTGAATCGGTCGACGGCTTGTGTTCATTTCTCCGAGCTTCACCGAACTCCGGACAGAAGCAAACGGAACATGACGGAAGATAACGAGGTCGGGGACGTAAACAAACCAGCGCACTTCATCGCCATCTCCGGCAAAGTCCGTGTGAAGGTAATTTACATGACTGACGGTTGAATTGGCGCGCAGCTGTTATCGAAATCCTCGACAATCTTGAACAATTGATGATAACTTAAGAATGAGGCTATACCGAGAGTTCTAACTTGGAGGGAAGTGACAAAAGACTAAAAGGAGAATAACGAGGTACATTTTAGTATCATCAGCTACTGTGTTCTTGTATATGCAGCCGTTAAATCTCCGAAACGCAGGCGTTTCGGAACTCAAAACTTCGTGGCATGAAATGTAAAGGGAAGGAACTACAGCTGTGTAGGAAGAACAGCCACGCCCACCTACACAGCAAAGGTTCTATAGCTAATTTGCCGCCAGTTTTCACTGCATGCATGTGTTGTTGTCAAGTTATAGGATTTTCGGTCAGAAAGTGTGTTTGTCGGACGAGTTAGCGTCTGAGACATTATAACTTGGAAACTGATAGTATTACGCTTACCATGCGGATAGGAATCGTTCAGATAGCATCTCCATTCTTCTGTTTTATCGCACGGAACACCGATATGTTTTCGTTGCAAACACGCTGTTTGAGGATGGAGCGGGAACTTGGCGGGGAAGTTTGACAGTGTTTCCCGACCTCGTTTCATAAATTAACGATGGGCGAAGTTGTATTTAAACACACGATACAAACTCCAGATCTTGGGGTATATTTCTCACATAAGTTCAGTCAGAAACATGAAATAATTATATGGAAATTATTTAGTTATAAAATTGTATGGGGTATGGAAATATTTCCCCATTTTGTATTTCTCAGCCACTCCGTGTACAATTGTGATTGACAGTAGCCAAAACTTCGGCTCTCGGCCAATCAGATCGTCTCATTTCGTGTAGTATTTTAGGCTCCGCCTGCTTTGTCAGAAATCTATAAATACAGCCGTTTTCGCACAGTACACTCGGTGATGCTCTCAGAGCCGGACATACAAGTTCTCTCCGACAGCTAAAATAAAACCGTAGTTGCTATCGTAAAAACAACCAACTTGAAGGATAGATGTTTATACTATTCAAATAAATAGCAAGATTTCCCGCTGAATTATCGCTGCAAGAAGAGCTGTACACCATCTAGAAATCCTGTTCTGCTTAACATGGCAATTCCCATTTGCTGAGCTTAACCTGGGAAATCCCATTTGCTGTGCGGAGCCAGGTTATTTCAATGCACTCTGCTGAGAGCGGCACGAAGCCATACCGCGACAGTTGAGCTGAACTTCTAAGGATAACTTCGTTGAGCAAAAGTCATAAACAGTGAATAATCATGAAAGTTAGTTCTAATAAGTAAGGAAAATAAACAGTTTTGGCACGCAAAGCGGTTATAGCAGAATTTAAGCCAGCACAACCAAATCTGCTCAGGCAACCGATATGGCACAGACCGTATACAGTGTTGGGTCTCTCGAGTCGGCGGCAAGTACAACCGTTTCTGCACAGCAACATTGTATCTATAACCATTTCGGCACACAACGTATTTGTATTGTACTCTGTGCAAGTTCTGCACACAGCGAACTGGGATCTCGTGTAGATCCATATCATTGGAAATTCAACCATAACAACTAGTTCAGAGATGTCAGATTTATTTTCAACATGGTGCAAACATATATACAAGGAATAGCATAGACAATATATGAAACTGGTATACAACAGAAAATGTATATAGGTGAATAAACAGTTATAATGTTATTTGTTGAACTTGAAACTGTTGTTGATGTTCATCATTGGTATAGGACTATAGTCTATTGCAAAAGTTACTGCAACTTAATTATTCAATTTCGCACAAGGGACCATATAATTTACTATGGTGACTGGATGAAATACCACTATAGATGTTGAAACCTGATCACAGCAGTATCAGCAGCGAATGGAGCAAGTGTTATGATTGAATGTATAAGTACTTGGTGACACGACGAAAACGTACCCCCTTGGTAGCGGCACCCCCGAAGAGAGATTGGTTATATTTGTGTTCAAGTCTATTGAAGCAGAGGTTCAATAAGGTTTCATACTGAAGTAACAAGTTGTACAGATTAGAAACCAGTGTAGAACAGTTCTCGCTCGAGTCTCACACAAGGAACGAGAGTTCATACAGGTCGTATCACCCTTAGTGGTACTGGTGGTAGCATATACCTAGACATTGAAATATAAGTTTCCATACTAACTCATTTAGTATAGGAAATTTCCGCTACAGTATCAAGCATAATAGAAGGCACATACCGAAAAAAAATTATTTACGGGATTTTTCATCTCCCTAAACAACTGGGTCGACAGAGCGGATTCAGTTTTTCCGACTCTTGTATTTCCGAATTTGAACTAGCCTCACCCGCGTGAATCAAAATCACGCGAGAATGTTCTAAATATGACGGCAGATTGAATTTCTCTTACTACTGGAACCAACACTGGAGATGGTTTACCTTGCTCACACAGCTCCACTTTACTTATATTACTAAGCTACATTGTAAACAAGCTACATTGTAAACAAAAAAATCATTATCGATAACAACTTCTTTGTTTATCAGTTTATTAGCTGGTGGCGTTCCGCAGTAGTTACTATTGGTATAATAATTTGATTGCTTACTAGTTTCCAACTTCTCAAATGCCTCTCAAAGATCTTGAGCTACAGTGGTTTCCATTTTTTCCATTACAGTGGTTTCCCGGCTATACCCGGTATGAGAAGCTAAGGAATTTTTCACCCGGCATTCAATTTCATACACACAGAGTTTATATTGTTATCCGCAAACTAACAACAACATGTTTTCGAGGTCACTATACGGTCATTAGTAATGATAAACTGGTCACTTACTTAGTCCATTACACGGTACTAAATTGATTTATTACATTTCTTGTATGTTGTTGTTGTTGATCATGTCAATGACGATGATAGAGATCCCACATTCCGACAACCCCGACTCACTAGGATCATCCAAGTGAGTCTAAACCAGAATGAACGCACCAAATCGCCGTTCAAATGGACACTTACAATGAATATCCTATTCACTCACTCACTGTCCCCTGTTTCTCAACAGTGATGGAGATTTGCGCAAGACTAACGCACAATCGTATCGCATGCAGCCATACTGTCGTACGGTACCGATTATCACTGCCACCGACCTGACGTCACACACAAGGCCAACGCACTCAGTCTCCAATCCGCTCAACTTTCTGATGTTTGATGCTCTGGCGACTGTCGTTAGCCTAAAAATGAAAGAAACGGTACTTTGAAACTGAGCAAATACCAGAAAATTTAAGTTAATTTTGTATGTTTGATTGTTGAGGTCGGTTTGGTTCGCAACATCGCTGGTGAGGCGGTCGGCGGAGGCCTGAATTTTACCCAAATAATTTTGAGTGGCAAGGTCAGCTTGTGTGTTTCACTGGCGGGAAAAGTTGCATAATTCTAATCGGGTACCCTCGCAAGATCACCGTGACATGGGGGGGGGAATGCCCGGATGAAATTCAGAAAAGTGGGGCACCTTAAAACAGAAGCTAAAGCTCCCATAGAAGTAACTCCTAAGCTCCCATGGCTGAAGCCCCAACCTCCCAGAAGCCGATTTCATGAAACCTCCTGTTTGAGGCAATTTTCGCACTTGAAAGTTCAAGCGAACTATAAACCCCCTTGACCACTCCCGACGAATAAAAATTCCCTGTGGTATACATCTGCCTTGACAGTTTTTATCTATATGTATTCCAATACCATTGTGGACACAGTTCCACAGCTGGATTGATGTGGAATTATTCTAAACAACTTCACATTGTGGTCTAAAATGAGCCGATTTCTTGGATTTCAACCATTTGTATTTCATTTAAAAACTGTTTACAGCCTAGTTTCTAACATGAATGAAGGACTATATAAATGAAACGAAAAGTGAATGCTGGATTACTTCGATCGGAACTGTTTCTTGAGAACAAGAGATTATTTGCTGGACACATCTCCCATTTTAAGCAAACTCTAAACGATCAGAGATGTTAGTATATACACCAACCGATTGAACAATGGAATTTTTACCTTATGAGTGAAAGTTTACAATATATCAGGAGCGGCGGAAGCAATTCAACATTCAGTGGCGTCAGAACGTAATTGAAAGTGGGGGGGGGGGGGCATTATCACTGTGAGGGTCCAGGGGCCGCCTAGGCCCCGGAAGCTCTGGGGTCCTAGATCGCCGGAGATGCGTTCTGAGCGTTTTCCCGGAAATAAAACTGATCATACTGCATGCAGATTTATGGTTCTATTTTCACGATTTTTTCGCAATTATAAGCACGCATCGATATTAAAAAATCGCACATTATGCCTGCATCCATTTGACTTTCTAGTTACCGTATATTTAAAACATACAAAACGATGACTTTTAGTTGTTGGAAGGGAAACCTATATGCCTACCGATACGATTCATTCACACAAAGATAAAACAAGGAAATCCTCACAGCCCAACAGGCGAGGGTCCAAGGGCCGCCTAGGCCCCGGAAGCTCCGAAGTCCCAGATCTCCGGAGATACGCTCTAATGTATGCAGATTTATGGTTCTATTTTCACGTTTGTTTCGCATTTATAAGCACGCATCGATATTGAAAAAATCATACTTCATGCCTGAATCCATTTGACTTTCTAGTTATATTTGACACATAAGAAAAACCGATTCATTTTCACAAAGCTAAAATAAGCGATCCTCACAGCCTGACAGGCGAGGGTCCAGGGGCCGCCTAGGCCCCGGAAGCTCCGGGGTCTCAGGTTGCAGGAGATGCGTTTTACGTGTTTTCCCGGAAATAAATCTTAACACAATGTATATAGATTTATGGTTCTATTTTCACATTTGTTTCGCATAAACACGCATCGATATTGAAGAATATGCCTGACTTCATTTGACTTCCTGGTTTAACACAAACAAAACAGGCCTATAACACACCACTACACGTCCTGGCCTTCTCTGTAATTTTTATGTGGGGACATGATCAGTCAGGGGTGCCGAAAAGTGGGGGAGGGGGCCCAGTAGTAGTATAAACACCGAAAAGGTCTCATTGACCTCTTTGCACTTAAACTTGAGGCGCTGGCGCTGGAGATTGGAAAGGGACCTCTGCCAGAGTTTGGCCGCCATCTTGAATTTGGTTAAAAACGTTACCAATGTGGCAGCGGCTTATTCTGTTGAATTAAGATACAAGGTCACGTGACCTTTGTATTCCTCCGCGGTGAGGCGGTCATGTCTGGTGGTGATGCGGTCGCGGGATAAAGCTTCCGCGGAGAAAAAGTAGTCCCCGGACTTCAAATACGCTGCATGGTCCGATTGGGTCGAGTGAGGTATCAAAGTGAAGCATTCGTGAAGGGGCATCTGATGGGCTGGGGGTGGGGTTGAAATATCGTAATTCTGCGCACGTTTTGGGGTCTAGGGGGCCACTAATGGTCCAATGGAGTTGAGTGAGGTATCAATGTGAAGCCTATGTGAGGGGGCATCTGACTATACTAGTGGCTCGGGTGTTGTCACCATTCTGCGCATGCGCAGACAGGGAATTGTGGGAAAAGGGTATGGAAATAGACGTTTTGGGATCTAGGGGAGCCCCTAATGGGCCGATGGAGTCGTATGATGTATCAATGTGAAGCCTATGCGAGGAGGCATCTGACTGGACTAGTGGCTCGGGCGTTGTCACCATTCTGCGCATGCGCAGACAGGGAATTGTGGGAAAAGGGTATGGAAATAGACGTTTTGGGATCTAGGGGAGCCCCTAATGGGCCGATGGAGTTGTATGAGGTATCAATGTGAAGCCTATGTGAGGGGGCATCCGCCTGGACTAGCGTCTCGGCCGTTGTCAACATTCTGCGCATGCGCAGACAGGGAATTGTGGGTAAAGGATATGGAAATAGACGTTTTGGGGTCTGGGTGGGCCACTAGAGGTCCTATGGAGTCGTATGAGGTATCAATGTGAAGCCTATGTGAGGGGCATCCTCCTGGACTAGTGACTCGGCAGTTGTCAACATTCTGCGCATGCGCAGACAGGGAATTGTGGGAAAAGGGAATGGAAATAGACATTTTGCGATCGAGGTGGGCCCCTAATCGTCCTATGGGGTCGAGTGAGGTATCGTTGTAAAGGATACGTGAGGGGGCATCCGCCTGGACTAGTATGACGTGGAACTGACGTCATTCTGCGCATGCGCAGTAGACAAAATGTATGGAAATAGACGTTTTGGAGTCTAGGTGGACCTCTAATGATCCATTGGAGTTGAGTCAGGTATCAATGTAAAGCAGTCATGAGGCAGCATCCGCCTGGACTAGTGTGTCGTCCGTGTTCGACATTCTGCGCATGCGCAGAGAGGGAATTGTGAGAAAAGGGTATGGAAATAGACGTGTTGGGGTCGAGGTGAGCCCCTAGTGAAGCGATGGAGTCTTGTGAGGTATCGTTGTGAAGCATTCGTGAAGGAGTATCCGCCTGGACAAGTGTGTCGTTCGTGTTCAACAGTCTGCGCATGCGCAGACAGGGAATTCTCGGAAAAGTGCATTGGAAGGAACGTTTTGGGGTCTAGGTGGGCCACTAATGGTCTGATTGAGTCGAATGAGGTATCAATGTGATGCATACGTGAGGGCGCAGCCGCCTGGGTGGATGGGTGTTAGGAATATCGTCATTCTGCGCATGCGCCGGCAGGCCGTAGTATGGAAATAGACATTTTGAGGCCGATATGGACCACTATTGGTCCGAATGTGTCTAGGGAAGTGTTATTTTGTAGCACTCGGGGTGTAGACCACGACTTGAAGGGATGTCCACGTCACCTGTGACGTCACTGGTGACGTCACTGGTGACGTCACTGGTGACGTCATCAGTGAGAGTAGTAGCGAAAGCGGGAGTTTCGGAGGCGCGATGGAGTAGTGTGAGTGTATGCGCGCGTGTGAGTGAGTGAGTGTGAGTAAGTGAGTGAGTGAGTGAGTGAGTGAGGCGTGCACAACGCCCGTCTTAACGCATGGACGCACTAACGACGGTGAGTGAGTGAGTGACTGAGTGAGTGAGTGAATGAATGAGTGAGTGGGATCCGGCTGGACTAATGTATCGTCCGTTTTCATCATTTTGTGCATGCGCAGACTGGCCGTCGTATAGAAAGCAGGCATTTGGGGGATTCGTGGCGGTTTGTTGAGTGGTTGACCATCCCGGATCAAATAGACCGTGTGGGGTATCAGTGTGAAGCTCTCGTAGAAAACGTGAAAATTGACTCTCATTTGTGGGGCGCTCACTTCCGGTTGTGTGGAGCGCCACCCTCAGCCAATCAGAAGCGAGTATTTTGACCCGGTGCATTATGGGACATATCCAAGATGGAGGCGTCTGCCCTCTGGTTCAAGATGGCGGCACGTCCGATGTCGAAAACTGACCATTTTGTCGGAATGTGGTCATCTGGTGTCGAAAACTGGACCCTGTATGGGTTCCGCCTAATTTGGTGTAGAGGTGGACCACCCTTGGTTCGAATGTGTCGTGGGAAGTGTCATCTTGCAGTTCTCGGGGTGAAGACTCCATTTGAGGGATGTCCACAGCATCTGACGTCATCGGTGACGTCATCAGTACGAGTAGTAGCGAAAGAACATGCTTTATAATTGGCTCAGTGCCAATTTCTTCCCACGATTTGGACTGATGAGGGACACATGTTCATTCCTATATTTACAGACACCACCACCACCACCACCACCACACACCACCGCACACCACCACCACCAACACCACCACCGAGCGTTGACGGGCGTCAACGCCCGGTGGTGGTGGTGGTAGCTCCCGTGTGGCAGAGCTCTTGGATCGGAGCTCTTGGAGCTCAAACCTTGTGGAGCTCAGAGCTCGAAAATGATGTCATCGCATGCATGCGCGCGTAACTGTGCTGCACCCTGTACCCTATACCCCGTAGGGAATAGGGTACACCAGGGTGCGGGTGCAGCACAAGTGCGCGCGCATGCATGCGATGACTTCATTTCCGAGCTCTGAGCTCCACAAGCTTGGAGCTCCAAGAGCTCTGCCACACGGGAGCTACCACCACCACCACCGGGCGTTGACGCCCGTCAACGCCCGGTGGTGGTGTTGGTGGTGTTGGTGGTGGTGTGCGGTGGTGTGTGGTGGTGGTGGTGGTGGTGTCTGTAAACATAGGAATGAACATGTGTCCCTCATCAGTCCAAATCGTGGGAAAAAATTGGCACTGAGCCAATTATAAAGCATGTTCTTTCGCTACTACTTGTACTGATGACGTCACCGATGACGTCACAGATGCTGTGGACATCCCTCAAATGGAGTCTACACCCCGAGAACTGCAAGATGACACTTCCCACGACACATTCGAACAAAAGGTGGTCCACCTCTACACCAAATTAGTCGGAACCCATACAGGGTCCAGTTTTCGACACCAGATGACCACATTCCGACAAAATGGTCAGTTTTCGTCATCGGACGTGCCGCCATCTTGAACCAGAGGGCAGACGCCGCCATCTTGGATATATCCCATAATGCACCGGGTCAAAATACTCGCTTCCGATTGGCTGAGGGTAGCGCCCCACAAAACCGGAAGTGAGCGTCCCACAAATGAGAGTCAATTTCCACTTTTTCTACGAGAGCTTCACACTGATACCCCACACAGTCCATTTGACCCGGGATGGTCAACCACTCAACAAACCGCCACGAATCCCCCAAATGCCTGCTTTCTATACGACGGCCAGACTGCGCATGCACAAAATGATGAAAACGGACGATACATTAGTTCAGTCGGATCCCACTCACTCATTCATTCACTCACTCACTCACTCACTCACCGTCGTTAGTGCGTCCATGCGTTAAAACGGGCGTTGGGTACACCTCACGGGCGTTGTGCACGCCTCACTCACCCAATCACTCACTCATTCACTCACTCACTCACTCACTCACTCACACTCACTCACTCACTCACTCACTCACTCACACGCGCGCATCCACTCACACTCACAGGTAACTCTACCAGGTAGTTGGATGTAAAAATAGGTCGTTATCTACTCCAAATGCACTCCATCGCGCCTCCGAAATTCCCGCTTTCGCTACTACTCTCACTGATGACGTCACCGGTGACGTCACAGGTGACGTGGACATCCCTTCAATTCGTGGTCTACACCCCGAGTGCTACAAATAACATTTCCCTAGACACATTCGGACCAATAGTGGTCCATATCGGCCTCAAAATGTCTATTTCCATACTACGGCTGCCGGCGCATGCGCAGAATGACGATATTCCTAACACCCATCCACCCAGGCGGATGCGCCCTCACGTATGCATCACATTGGTACCTCATTCGACTCAATCAGATCATTAGTGGCCCACCTAGACTCCAAAACGTTCCTTCCAATGCACTTTTCCGACAATTCCCTGTCTGCGCATGCGCAGACTGTTGAACACGAACGACACACTTGTCCAGGCGGATGCTCCTTCACGAATGCTTCACAACGATACCTCACAAGACTCCATCGGTTCACTAGGGGCTCACCTCGACCCCAAAACGTCTACTTCCATACCCTTTTCCCACAATTCCCTGTCTCCGCATGCGCAGAATGTCGAACACGGACGACACACTAGTCCAGGCGGATGCTGCCTCATGACTGCTTTACATTGATACCTCACTCAACTCCATTGGACCATTAGAGGTCCACCTAGACCCCAAACGTCTATTTCCATAAATTTTGTCTACTGCGCATGCGCAGAATGACGTCAGTTCCACGTCATACTAGTCCAGGCGGATGCCCCCTCACGTATCCTTTACAACGATACCTCACTCGACCCCATCGGACGATTAGGGGCCCACCTCGATCGCAAAATGTCTATTTCCATTCCCTTTTCCCACAACTCCCTGTCTGCGCATGCGCAGAATGTTGACAACTGCCGAGTCACTAGTCCAGGAGGATGCCCCTCACATAGGCTTCACATTGATACCTCATACGACTCCATAGGACCACTAGTGGCCCACCCAGACCCCAAAACGTCTATTTCCATATCCTTTTCCCACAATTCCCTGTCTGTGCATGCGCAGAATGTTGACAACGGCCGAGACGCTAGTCCAGGCGGATGCCCCCTCACATAGGCTTCACATTGATACTTCATACGACTCCATCGGCCTATTAGGGGCTCCCCTAGATCCCAAAACGTCTATTTCCATACCCTTTTCCCACAATTCCCTCTCTGCGCATGCGTAGAATGGTGACAACACCCGAGCCACTAGTACAGTCAGATGCCCCCTCACATAGACTTCACATTGATACCTCACTCAACTCCATTGGACCATTAGTGCCCCCCTACACCCCAAAACGTCTATTTCCATACCCTTTGTCCACCGCGCATGCGCAGAATGACGATATTTCAACCCGACCCCCAGCCCTTCAGATGCTCCTTCACGAATGCTTCACTTTGATACCTCACTCGACCCAATCGGACCATGCAGCGTATTTGAATTCCGGGGACTACTTTTTCTCTGCGGAAGCTTTATCCCGCGACCGCATCACCACCAGACATGACCGCATCACCGCGGAGGAATACAAAGGTCACGTGACCTTGTATCTTAATTCAACAGAATAAGCCGCTGCCACATTGGTAACGTTTTTTACCAAATTCAAGAGGCGGCCAAACTCTGGCAGAGGTCCCTTTCCAATCTCCAGCGCCAACGCCTCAAGTTTAAGTGCAAAGAGGTCAATGAGACCTTTTCGGTGTTTATACTACTACTGGGCCCAAAGATATTCGCCCCCCCCCCCCCTAAATCGAAAGTGGGGGAAGCCTGGGCCCCCCTGCCCCCGCTTCCGACGCCACTGACATTGGGGGAGGGAGCAAATCAGGGGTGGGACCAGGAAGGGGTGTCCCCCTCCCGCGAAGCGGGGGTTCGTTCCTTGAGAATTTTGAAAATTTACCCTTCGTTTAACGCACTTTTGGGCATTTTCATAGAAGATTTTAGGGTAATTTCCGCCTTTCTAACTCTTTCAAAGAGGCAAAACAAAGGGAAATCTTCCTCAAATATTGGTGTTTAGATGAAACCATTCTTCTCGTAAACTTAGGTCAAATCAGTGCCAACTTCTAACACCTCTGCAAGACGAGAGATCCTGAAGGAACTTGGCGCCCACCATTGTCCGATAATTGTAAGCTAATGACAAGAGGATCGTTTTGTTCATTGTTACTAAGAACAAACGATTGATTTGTAATTTTGTTTACAGAATTTCGAATCTGAGCGAAAAAGATCGAAAAAGGGACACTGGAAAACACCAAGATATCATCTTTCTAAGTTTAAGGAGTTTCAATATTTCTAGAAACTGTACTTATATCGGTTTTTATAGTACAAGAGAAAAGAGCAAAGTTAGTCTGAAATTGAATGTCCGGAGGACCCTTCGTCTTCGTTTTGTAGTATTTTTTTTTGCACGTGTCATCATTGGGTACTGGGCGCGAAGACAAATCTCTTTGACCCTTTGGCATGAGCTATGAAACCTACTTAAGATTTTATAATTAAGAACGAATGCTAATTATGTTCTGTTTACTGGGATAGTTGTGCAAGATACCTTTTTCTTTCCGTTTCGAAAATCCAATATGGCCACCAGACGCCCATCTTGGATCTCCCCATGCAACTTTGTTGTCGTGATTTCTCAGGAAGTACTGCATGGATCTTTCTCAAATTTGGTACATAAATTCTCCTTGGGGTCTAGTTGTGCAAAATACCCTTTTTGGTTCGATTCGAAAATCCAATATGGCCACTAGGCGCCCATCTTGGATTTCCCCATGAAACTTTATCGTGATTTCTCAAGAAGTACTGCATGGATCTTCCTCAAATTTGGTACACAGGTTCCCCTTGTGGTCCAGTGCAAGAAACCTTTTTTGGTCCGATTCGAAAATCCAATATGGCCGCCACGTGGCCATCTTGAATTTCCCCTTGAAACATTGTTATCGTGAATTCTCAGGAATTACTTCATGGATCTTTCTGAAATTTGGTACACAGGTCCCACATGGGGCCTAGTTGTGCAACATACCTTTTTTTGGTCCGATTCGAAAATCCAAGTTACGCTTCAAATTAATACGGTATTCCCGAGTTGTGACGTTGCATCGCACGAGTCGGCGGGTCAAACGGTGGGACATATTCTATAAAGCGACTATAGAGAATATCCATACCTTAACCTTCCATATCAAGAGGTTCAAATAATTCTGAATTAAAATGTATTTCTTCAAATTTTGAATCAGTTTTCTTTAGTCCAGTGAACTGCCCCACTGTTTCATCTGCCGACGGGTCGGCTACATGAAGGGATGTCACTCTTGTGACACAATGTTACAACCCGACAACTGTAGACTACTGCGTGTTTCGATCCACGGGAGATAATCAGGATTCAGACACTTCCGAAGTTTCAACATTGTACCAAATTTGACAAAGATCCATGCAGTCATTCCATGGAGAAGTTTCATGGGGAAATCCAAGATGGCCGCCTGATGGACATATTGGATTTTGAAATCGGATCAGAAAGGTATCTTGCACAACTGGACAACAAGGGGAACCTGTGTACCAAATTTCACAAAGATCAAGGCAGTACTTCATGAGAAATCACGATAAAGTTTCATGGGAAAATCTAAGATGGCCGCCTGGTAGCCATGTTGAATTTTCGAATCGGACCAGAAAAGGTATCTTGCAGAACTAGACCCCAAGGCGAACCTGTGTACCAAATTTGAGAAAGATCCATGCAGTAGTTCCTGAGAAATCGCGATAACAAGGTTTCATGGGAAAATCCAAGATGGCCGCCTTGTGGCCATATTGGATTTTCGAATCGGACCAGAAAAGGTATCTGCACAACTAGAAGGGGAACCTGTGTACCAAATTTGAGAAAGATCCATGCAGCAGTTCCTGAGAAATCGCGATAACAAGGTTTCATGGGGAAATCCAAGATGGCTGCCTGGTGGCCATATTGGATTTTCGAATCGGACCAAAAAGGTATCTTGCACAACTAGACCCCAAGGGGAACCTGTGTACCAAATTTGAGAAAGATCCATGCAGTAGTTCCTGAGAAATCGCGATAACAAGAATTGTTTACGGACGGACAACGGACGACGGACGGACGGACGACGGACGACGGGCCACGGACGAAAGTTGATTTGAACAGCCCACCATCTGGTGATGGTGGGCTAAAAATGTCACTTCATCGATGCGTAGTTGTTGCATCAATGCCAAATTATTTGAAGCTGTGGGTGCCAAACGCGGCAATTTCTGGCGCTTTTTATCGAAAAAACAGAGACGGATATCATATGAAACTGATAATTCACGAAGACTGCGCTGTAGTTAACAATAAATTAGATAGAACAAACACTGGAAAGAATCTGGTACTTTGCATGAAACGGCAATGACCTATAACAGTGTTTTATCCAGGGGACCAGCGAGTCTCATCATATTTTATTCGGTGGTGTGAATTGATTGATACATACACCTTGTCGACGCGTTAGCATTTACAGCATGTTACAATCTCTCGCAAAAGGTTAAAAAAATGTCATGCTATGGCGTTAAGGCGATAATATAGGGCGTTAAGGCGTTACTGTAAAACTCTCCACAAACATCATAGTGCAAATATACCGGGTTTCTGCTGTCTCTACTACTAAGGGAGCAACTGGACTTTAAATACGCTTTCTCTACTACTCTCCAGTGCACTTGTGCGTATCAACACCAGTCTGACTCTGAGATAAGAGCTTCAATATGACACCCCACACGACCCATTCAGAGCAGGGATGGCACATCTCTACCCGAAACATCCATTCAAATGCCCTTTGCTCACAATTCCTTGTTCATGCATGCGCGTCATACTCCTACTTCCCTTACACACCAGTCCAGTAGCGCCGCCCCCCCCCAAGCTTTTTCCACACCCCACACGACCCATTCGGACCGAGGATGGCCCACCTCGACCCCAAAACGTCCATTGCAATGCCCTTCCCCCAAAATGCATTGCCTGCGCATGCGCGCCATAGCCTTACTGCCACTCCACACTGGTCCAGTCGGACGCTACTCCATAAGTGCTTCACCTCGATACCTCACACGATCCATTCGGACCAAGGGTAGTCCACCTCTATCCCAAAACATCCACCTTCAGATCTCCTCTGTTTTTCTTCTGTTCACCGACTGCGCTTGCGCAGATTGACGGTACTCTGAGGAGCAAATCCTGGGACGGAATATCTGGAAGATAGACTATTTTCTCCACGTATCTGCCAGATATTCTGTCCCAGGATCTGAAACTCAAAGTAGCAGATCGGTCATAAAAAAAAACATACGGCCAAATAAGTAAGGCAGTGACTATTGACCCTGCGTATGCGCAATACCGAATGAAACCGATTAACAGGACCAAAGGTCATTTCAATACTACTTTATCTCCTCTTTCAAAGGGGTCAAGGGGCGCCTACGTGCCCTTTCTGAACCTGCCCGTGGTCAATATGAAGCATCTACATGCGGGTCCGAACCAAATCACATTGTTGCATGGAAAAAAACAAGTTTTTATTTTCATAACAGAGAACACAATATGTATACAACAGTTATTTTACTAGTCATAACATCATCAGTAGTAGTATAAAGCTAAAAAAAAGTTCGCATTGGCCTCTTTGAGGGGTAACTTGAGGGGTAACTCTTGATTCCCGTGGAGCGTCCGACAGGGGGCGCCACCATCTCAAGGTTATAGATTGCCTTGACCTTGTATTCCTCCGCGGTGATGCGATCATGTCTGGCGGTGATGCGGTCGAGGAAAAAAGCTTCCGCGGAGAAAAAGTAGTCCGCAGACTTCAAAACCGCTGCATGGTCCGATTGGGTCGTATGAGGTATCAATGTGAAGCATTCGTGAAGGGGCATCTGATGAGCTGGGTGTGGGGTTGAAATAGCGTAATTCTGCGCATGCGCGGTGGACAAAGGGTATGGAAATAGACGTTTTGGGGTCTAGGGCAGCCACTAATGCTCCAATTGGGTCATATGAGGTATCAATGTGAAGCCTATGTGAAGAGGCATCCGATGGGGTGGGGCTGGGGTTGCATTCTACGCATGCGCAGACAGGGAATTGTGAGAAAAGGGTATGGAAATAGACGTTTTGGGATCTAGGGGAGCCCCTAATAGGCCGATGGAGTCGTATGAGGTATCACTGTGAAGCCGATTTGAGGGGGCATCCGCCTGGACTAGTGCCTCGGTCGTTGTCAACATTCTGCGCATGCGTAGACAGTGAATTGTGGGAAAAGGATATGGAAATAGACGTTTTGGGATCTGGGTGGGCCCCTAATGGGCCGATGGGGTCGTATGAGGTATCAATGTGAAGCCTATGTCAGGGGGCATCCGCCTGGACTAGTGTCTCGGTCGTTGTCAACATTCTGCGCATGCGCAAACAGGGAATTGTGGGAAAAGGGTATAGAAATAGACTTTTTGGCATCTAGGGGAGCCCCTAATGGGCCGATGGAGTTGTATGAGATATCAATGTGAAGCCTATGTGAGGGGGCATCCGCCTGGACTAGTGTCTCTGTCGTTTTCAACATTCTGCGCATGCGCAGACAGGGAATTGTGGGAAAAGGATATGGAAATAGACGTTTTGGGGTCTGGGTGGGCCGCTAGTGGTCCTATGGAGTCGTATGAGGTATCAATGTGAAGGATACCTGAGGGGGCATCCGCCTGGACTAGTGTGTCGTTCGTGTTCAACATTCTGCGCATGCGCAGACAGGGAATTGTGGGAAAAGGGTATGGAAATAGACGTTTTGTGGTCTAGGGGAGACCCTAGTGGGCCGATGGGGTCGAGTGAGGTATCGTTGTGAAGGATACGTGAGGGGGCATCCGCTTGGACTAGTGTGTCGACCGTTGTCGACATTCTGCGCATGCGCAGACAGGGAATTGTTGGAAAAGTGCATTGGAAGGAACGTTTTGGGGTCTAGGTGGGCCACTAATGATCTGATGGAGTCGAGTGAGGTATCAATGTGATGCCTACGTAAGGGCGCTTCCGCCTGGGAAGATGGGTGTCAGGAACATCGTCATTCTGCGCATGCGCCGGCAGGCCGTAGTATGGAAATAGACATTTTGAGGACGATATGGACCACTATAGGTCCAAATGTGTCTAGGGAAGTGTTATTTTGTAGCCCTCGGGGTGTACACCACGACTTGAAGGGATGTCCACGTCACCTGTGACGTCACTGGTGACGTCATCAGTAAGAGTAGTAGCGAAAGATAGGGCGGTAAGTCGTTGAGACAGGCGTTAAGGCGAAACGACGGCCTTGACGGGTGACAGCCATTCGAGAGCTTCTCACTGATACCCCACACGGTCCATTTGACCAGGGATGGTCAACCACTCAACAAACCTCCACGAATCCCCAAAATGCCTGCTTTCTATACTACGGCCAGACTGCGCATGCGCAAAATGATGAAAACGGAGGATACATTAGTCCAGTCGGATCCCACTCACTCACTCACTCACTCACCGTCGTTAGTGCGTCCATGCGCTAAGATGGGCGTTGGGAACGTCTCACGGGCGTTGTGCACGCTTCACTCACTCACTCACTCACTCACTCACTCACTCACTCACTCACACTCACACACTCACTCACTCACTCACTCACTCACTCACTCACTCACTCACACTCACTCACTCACTCACTCACACACACACGCGCATACACTCACACTCACAGGTAACTCTTCCAGGTAGTTGGATGGAAAAATAGGCCCTATCTACTCCAAATGCACTCGCACCTCCGAAACTCCCACTTTCGCTACTACTCTCACTGATGTCGTCACCAGGGACGTCACAGGTGACGTGGACATCCCTTCAGGTCGTGGTCCGAGCACCCAGAGAGCTACAAAATAACACTTCCCTAGACACATTCGGACCCATAGTGGTCCATATCGGCCTCAACATGTCTATTTCCATACCACGGCCTGCCTGCGCATGCGCAGAATGACGATATTCCTAACACCAATCCTCCCAGGCACCCTCAAGTAGGCATCACATTGATACCTCATTCGACTCCATCAGACCATTAGTGGCCCACCTAGGCCCCAAAACGTTCCTTCCAATGCACTTTTCCCACAATTCCCTGTCTGCGCATGCGCAGAATGTCGACAACGGTCAACACACTAGTCCAAGCGGATGCCCCCTCACGTATCCTTCACAACGATACCTCACTCGACCTCATCGGCCCACTAGGGACTCCCCTAGACCACAAAACGTCTATTTCCAAACCCTTTTCCCACAATTCCCTGTCTGCGCATGCGCAGAATGTTGAACACGAACGACACACTAGTCCAGGCGGATGCCCCCTCACGTATCCTTCACATTGATACCTCATACGACTCCATAGGACCACTAGCGGCCCACCCAGACCCCAAAACGTCTATTTCCATATCCTTTTCCCACAATTCCCTGTCTGCGCATGCGCAGAATGTTGAAAACGACCAAGACACTAGTCCAGGCGGATGCCCCCTCAAATAGGCTTCACATTGATATCTCATACAACTCCATCGGCCCATTAGGGGCTCCCCTAGATGCCAAAACGTCTATTTCCATACCCTTTTCCCACAATTCCCTGTTTGCGCTTGCGTAGAATGTTGACAACGACCGAGGCACTAGTCCAGGCGGATGCCCCCTCACATAGGCTTCACATTGATACCTCATACGACCCCATCGGCCCATTAGGGGCTCCCCTAGATCCCAAAACGTCTATTTTCTTATCCTTTTCCCACAATTCCCTGTTTGCGCATGCGCAGAATGTTGACAACGGCCGAGACACTAGACCAGGCGGATGCCCCCTCACATAGGCTTCACATTGATACCTCATACGACTCCATCGGGGCTCCCCTAGATCCCAAAACGTCTATTTCCATACCCTTTTCCCACAATTCCCTGTCTGCGCATGCGTAGAATGAGAATATTCCAACCCCACACCCACTCCATCGGGTGCCGCCTCACATAGGCTTCACATTGATACCTCACTTGACTGCATCGGACCATTAGTGGCCCACCTGGGTCCCAGAACATCTATTTCCATGTCCTTTGTCTACCGCGCATGCGCAGAATGACAACATTTCAGCCCCACACCCAGCCCATCAGATGCCCCTTCACGAATGCTTCACATTAATACCTCATACGACCCAATCGGACCATGCAGCGTATTTGAAGTCTGGGGACTACTTTTTCTCCGCGGAAGCTTTTTTGGCCACCGCATCACCGCCAGATATGATCGCATCACCGCGGAGGAATACAAGGTCAAAGGTTGCCAGACCTATAGTGGTCAAAACTTGGCACACAGCCAATGCTGATGCAGTCTATAACCTTGAGCTGGTGGCGCCCCCTGTCGGACGCTCCACGGGAATCAAGAGTTACCTCTCAAGTTTAAGTGCAAAGAGGCCAATGCGACCTTTCTTAGCTTTATACTACTACAGAAGTCCAGTGAAATGTCTGCGGTGTAAGTTCAATTTTACTCTAGCTCTATATGGTACCCATCACTCTACATATTCAGATACGTCGAGGTGATGTTATCAGCTCGACGACTTAATCTTTTACAACTGAACCTGCTGTTGTTGTGACCCTCACCGTCGCAATAGTAGGTTTTTGAGGGAAGGGGGGAACATGGCATCGCCGGTCCATTCCAACTTGAAGAGCTCTGTGGTCCTTTTGTCAAAGGCGTATTGGTCCAGGCGCAGCAGCCATCGATCTCGTTCGGCTTCATACTGGGCTCCCAGTTCAGGTTTGACCAAGGATTTCCAGTCCGGGTTAGAGACGGCCATGTATTTCGAATCCGTGTCCATCATCAGCCAGTTCGAGTGGTCGAACAAAACACACAGGAAGTCATAGAAAAATTTCAACATACACTGTTTCAGCTGGTACACCATGCACCCGATCTGCAGCGGCAAGTTGTACGTGATGGTCTTTTTGCTTGAGGTGACTTCGTAGGTGGTGTCGTCAATTCAGGCGCTTGCGGGATTGTGTCGTGGCGCAAATCCGCATGTCGACGTGGTGATCCCGGTTGGGTATAGTTTAACTCTTGTCAAGGAACTTCATCGTTTCCCCGATGATAGCTTTACTGGGGTCGGCGTCCCCTTGGCGACGGGCAGTGGTCACGGCCTCTGCAAATTCGTTGAAACAAGCCTCGGGTGTAAACTCCATCACTTGGTAGATTTTAATGACTTCGATTCCCGTGACGCAGGTACCAGCGCGATAAGGGCATGCCCAGCAGGATCTTCTCTTCAAACATACTTCCGATCAACATACGCCGGGGATCATTCCTCGGAATACGCCCGCATGGTGAATCCGATGTCGTCTTGCTCCACCTCGGTGTTTTTGAAGATGGGCGGACATTAGGTGAACTTTGCTTACAGGTGGTCAGGGACGTGAAGATCACATTCGACGAAGCCGTAGAGGTCTTCCGTTTCAACTGTGCGTGTGACGTCGATCATGGTGATGATGGTCCGGTAATCGAGCAACCGGTCATGGGCGTGTAGAAAGATGTATAATTCGGGCTGACGGCGTTGCATCTGGTGGAACTCACATTCCCATAGTTGTACATAGGCGTAGCTAAATCTGTATTCGAACGTTAGGTAAAGGGCGTTGCCGCCGAATCCGATTATTTTCGTACACAGTTTCTCACCATCCCGGATGTGGGTCAGCCCTTTCTCATGGTACCGATGGGAAAAAATACTGGGTCCGCCCACGATACTCCCTTTCAAACAGTCAAACATGTCGGCATCTTTCTGTTCGATGAGAGCAAATAAGGTGGGTAAATCCTGGAACAGATACCGCAGGGTCAGGCTGGAAAGTTTGCATGCCTTCACAGACCCACACCTGTTGGAGTTCGGTATTTTTCTTTGGTATCGTTGTAGAAGGCCTCTTGGCCATTCCAACACATCCAAAGTCTCTAGCTGGGCCAGTACCGTGTCCAAGGACGTACGACCGTAATGATGAAGGGCTGGTCGTACACGAGGATATTGAGAGATAAAAGTACTGCCGCTGGTCCGTCTCCTTATGCCGTAATCAATAGCCAAACCTAAGATTTAACTTTAAAGGTTATACAAAATGGTCTCAAAATCTGCTACTTTTTTGTGCTAAATTGTTGTAGAGGTGATTATATAGACTTGTTTTACATTTTTGTATGTTTTCAAACTGCCCAAGGTTGGAAATAGCAGCAGTAAAGTGCGACAATTTCATGTCCCTTTCAAAACGGCGAAAGCTGTGACCGCTTGACCTGTGACGTCACAACCTGATTACGATTTCGCTCAAATGCCTGTTGTGACGTTAAAATGTCAGCGACATCACGTTAGAACTCCCACAGTTGGGTGAATCTTTCATAACAACGCCCGACGTCATAGACTATGACGTTTAGGGCGCAATCGTAATCAGGTTGTGACGTCATGCACCAGAGGTCACGGCTCCAATACGTTTCCCCCCACATGTGTGCTATTCGTGTCCTAAAACCCACTGCGACGACATTATTCGAGAAAAAAATACTAATCTGTTGTTTGGAACACTACTGGGTATGTTTTAATGCAAAGTAGTATAGAGTCATTTGGTATAACCTTGAAGGCCGTTGCTTGATCCTCAGAAACTGTATGGGTGTAGTGGGGCAGGCTCTGGTAGATCGTATTCACATCTGCCTCTATCGGTACCACTTCTGTGGACGGCTCTTCAAGATCTGTGGTAAAGTTATCCTCCTCTTCCTCAGTGAGGTCTAGATGTGGGGCAAGTGGTGATAGGGATCTTTCACGTTGCATTCTCGTATAGGTCAGTACTGTAATATCCGTGGGTTTCCCACGGGTAAGTAGGGTGAAGTCTATGCTGTATAATATCTACAGGTATCTCTCTGGTTAGTAGGACAGATACTGTGGAATATCTGTGAATAATATCTGCAGTAATATCTGCAGGTCTTCCTCTGGCAGATACTGTGAAACCCCCTCTGGTAAGTAAGGGAGACAACTTTGCTGATCTGTGCAGTAAGTACCCTCCAAGGGGAGATAACCCTACTTCTGATGACTAGATATGGCACAGCTCAGTGATCATGTTGTCCAGAATCCATGTGCCTCCAGTTCAGTAGCTTAGCCTACCAAGAGAGATAATCCCTTGTCATCGTCATTGTGTACCTCTCGTCTTCGCATTAATAAATTCGACAATTCATATTCTGGTGCAATGAGTTCTTTTTATTCTTTCCAATCATTTTCTATGATATATACCCAGAAGCCCTGACCTAAATATTGGGGCATACCACCTGATTCTCAAAGTGATGGTAGGTGTATAGGCCTTTCAAATATATTGCATTAAAGACATTAATAAAACAGCATAATATGATATTTCATCATCCTAATTGAATATGGATTTATCGCGTATTATATTCCATTATATCAGCATATCCATATATACTTACATGAATTTGCCTTTATTATGGCGGAAATGAGGTTCTCAGGTTAATGTATGGGAGTAGTGAGTTGTTCACTGGTCTGACACACCAGCCATTGTGTCGAAGCCTTGCTCTGAGCTTCCTTATATAGCATTCGGTCTGGGTATCACGTGACTATTCTCATGAGTTAAATCATCATTTATTACATAACTACAAGGGAGCCCATGGTGCTTTTTGCAGGCCTTGTGGGCTTTTTGTCTCAGGTTTACTTTGCCAAAATACTGCCTCTAAGGCATGAAGGATAATCTAAAAGCACCCCGGCCTCCCGTGCAACAAGCTGACAAATCGTAACGGCTGACGTCATACAGTAGCAAATCGGGGTAGGTACCCTCCTTCTAGCTATTTCATGCAACGCACAAGCAAAGATATAGTAATTAACTACAATAAACAAGCTAATTAATAATAATAAAGTTTATACATACTCAAGGTCGATTTAGTTCAGAATTAACATCAGAAAAGTTTCCTCATACTCCTGCCAACGAAAATCTCCAGCAGACGACGTGCGTAGTATTTTGACAACAAATAGTCCGATGAGAAATTATTATTCTAAATTCACACGAGTCACTCTAGTTCACAAAAGTTATCTCTAAAATCTAATTATCAAATACTAGAGGTACCAAAATTACGTACTATGCAGGGAAAAATCTGTAACTGGTAGTAAACAACTTTGTAAACAACTAGGTCACATGACCAACGAACAGACACTGGCCATTATGGCAGCAAGCAACAGAATTTCTGTCTACATCGCGACACATATCTGGTACTCTCCAAATGTTAAATGACTAGCAAAATAGCAACAATGAAATAGATCTTCTGGGCAACACGTAAGTCGAACTAATTCACAATCGCATGTTAATATAAACTATACACATTTATAACAATGACATATCTTCGTGGAGCAATCAGCTATTCAGGAAACAAATGTTGACAGTGCACATATATGACACTCCTTCCAAACAGACACATCACGTATACTAAAAAGTACTCCGTGTGTCTCTGTCGATAAGTGCACACATATAGCAAACATTCCAAACTGATAAAAACTGTATACTGAAAAGTACTCCATGTGTATCACACTCTCCCCTGGTAAGCTGAATGCTCCGCTATTCCATAGAATTTGACATGTAGAACAATTGAAAAACATCACTATTTACATCATCAATATTTAGTTATAGTTCAAGTCCAGGTGTTGTGACCAATGATTTCAAATACTTATAAATTTTGTGATTTTGGTTCCAGACGGAGATCAATTCAAGCACGTTCGATCAGCTGGCAGATGAAGTCGGTGGAGGTGTCTTTGCTGGCTACATCCCCCTCCAGTTGCTTGACAAAGCGTACCTGGGAAGGTGTCGGTGTTCCGGTACTGTTAATGAACTCGACAAGTTTATTGTACCAATACATCCTCCCCTTGCTGGACAGCGTATTCTCCTCTTGCCTGGAACTGGCACGATGGTTTTGTGTTCCAGGCAAGGCTAACATGTTATACTTGTCAAGAAGCTCACTTATATCCATATACAGTCCACCGTTCACATGCAGTTCCAGTCCAGTAGCCAAATACTGCCACAGGGCAAACTTGTGGTAAGGTCGCATTTTTCTCCATCCCTTGGGGGGCCACTTTGTTGTCTCTCTCCCTGTATCAATGGCGATGATCTCGTCTTTGTCCCACTTCCGGCGAGCAGGCGGAATTTAAGGCATACTAACAAATTTCTAGCCCTGGTCCTGAGGTCCAGTGCTGGATCTGGGATAGTCCCAGCTTGTATTTCTGGACGACATTCCCTGGGAGATGTGTTGCGGAAGCTGATATGAGACAGTATTGGGGTACTGGCAGAGAGATCTAGTGGGGCTTCTGAAGGACCATTTGGGGCTGACATGGCACGATGGGCAGCAGGAGCGGATGACAATGAAGGCGGGACACTGATGGCTGATGTGGAGCACTGAACAATGGAAGTAGGCAGACTGATATCTGCTGCTGAAGACGACAGTGGGCTATTGTTGATCGGCACGGGACACAGGACGATGGAAGCTGAAGGACCTACCTCGGCAGCACAAGATGTTGAAGGAGCCTCCCGGAGTATTATTCGCTTCTGCATATGATGGAGGAGAGACACTGATGGACGATGTGGCACATGGGAGGACAGGAGCCGTTGAGGTAACAGTCACAACTTTGCGTACGTCTTCCACGATGGATTGAGTGTTCATTAATACGTCAACCGGTGGGTCAGATGCACCTTCCTCAGAGATCTGTTGATCCACGGCTTCCAAGACCTCCTGTTCAGGACTGATGTTATCATCCAGAATGACAACTGGTGCCAAAAGTTGTTCAGCCGCTGTTTCCATAGGTGCAGCAGTCACCGAGCCGAACTGAAACTGAGGATCGACCCATTTGTTGACCATTTCAATTTCATCTGCCAGGAGCCCCAATGCAGTTGCTGTAATCCAGCGGAGACGTCGGTTCGTTCCATTTATCCCTTCGCCAGTGGGCCTTTCTGTCAGCTTGTCTTTTGACCAACTATGATGGCCAACCTCCTCGTCAGTGCTGTTAGTGATCGCTGGTTACCGAAGATGGATGGTTTCAAGATTGCCTTTCACCAATAGACATGTCCGTCCACTTCGGCTCTCAGCCATGACCATGGAATACTTCCCAATTGCAGGTCGATGATCTCGAGGTTTTCCTCCCAGTCTGGGCTCCAGGGGTCATATTCGAACTTGCTGTGGGTTTCCTCCTTACGTGGCTTCTTGCTGAGAGGGCCCTCAGGAACAATGGGTGAGAATTCTGCTAATGGTGATTTCCTCCTTGCAGTTTCCCAGCCATCGTCCCAACTTCGTGCAGAGCGTGATGGCGTCTTACACTTGTTCAACCACTGGTGGGCATCACGGGATCGTAGAGTGACACTGGTATTTCACTCTGGAGTCTGAACTATCTTGGCATAGTTTTTGGGTGAAGTGACCAACAAGAATCCATTGATCTCACTCCAGAAATCCCGAGGACACTTGCTGCACTCCAATGGATGAAACTTCTCCATATGGGGGCGTAGATCCAGCATCCGCCGCAAGACCTTCTCATCCTCATAACAAAAAGGGCAATCGACCTCTAGGCATCCGTGTTGCCAGGTTGCAGATGCCAGGTGCATCTTTAGGTCCTTCTTATAAGTGAAACTCAACGGACATAACCAATATATGTTGTCTGTGGATGCCATTCTGGAAAATACAAAAGTACTTTTGAGCGGGTGAATACGGGGACAGGTCAAGATAAGGCCACCACCATACCACCCTCTGAGAATCACAGCAATGTAAAATCTACAGCTCTACTCTATCATGACATTGCCGAAGGGCGGTGGTTCTCTCCGGGTACTCCGGCTTCCTCCACCAACCAAACTGACTGTCACCATATGAGTGAAACAAACTTGAGTGTGACATTAAGCCAAATTCCCTCCCTCTATCATGACAAAGCCACAGGCGTTACTTGCATAGGCTTCTATCAGAACCTATCTTAGACGGAGGCACTACAATGCACCGTTGTCAAAGGCTAATGTCCCTCATATCAGGCACTTCAGGGTGATCAGTCCTGGCCCCTGATCTCATAAATGACTGAACTCCTTCTGACGATCTCCAACTTGTGGATTACTGGACACCCGTTCAGTTCCACTATTGCACCCTCCCAGTATCGTCTATTCACGGTTGTGAGTTAATTTCTGTAAATTTTCTCCATGGCTATGAGCGCACGTTTCCCTTCTAGTGTCCCACTGTTAACTATGACGTCCTTACCCATGGAGAAGGGGGGTCATTCTGACCAACTTTTTAGGCACTCTTGGAGAGTCCAGACTGAGTCTTCTTATACCACGCAGGCGGGTGTTTCTCACAGTACTGCGCAAGACGATCTATATAGTACGCCTTGGGTTGTTGTTTAGCACTCTTTTGGACCAGATATGTTATGTCGTCTAAACGTTTGACGACAACATATGGGCCTTTCCATTTAGATGTGAGTTTATAACTAACTCCTGCTTTTCGCACAGGGCCATACAACCAAACAGGTCTGAGTTTCAGAGACATAGTCATAGTGCCCTCTCTGATAGTTGGCTGCCTTCTTCTGAATATTTCGGGCATCGTCATGGACTTCCTCAAGTGTTTGGCGGAGTTCCATTGCATACGTGTCAAGATCCCTGTATTCTTGCTCATCAACAGGCTGACTAACCAAGGCTTGCATAGGCAAGGTAATATCATGTCCAAACACCATCATGTTTGGTGCTTTCTTGCTTGTGGAGTGCATAGAGGACCGGTACGCCAGAGCTAATTCTGGCAGATACTCATCCCATTTTCTCTGTCGTTTTTTACAGAACGCCGTAAGCATGGCTCCCAAGGTTCGGTTATACCTCTCAGCGTTGCCGTTTGCCTGGGGCCTCATGCTAGTTGTTCTGGTTTTGTCGATTTGCAAAAGATCACACACTTCTGTGAACAACTTGGACTCAAATTTGGTACCCTGATCAGTGTGTATTTAAAGAGGTGTGCCGAATCTGCTGACGAATTCATTCACAACAGCTTCTGCCACCGTCCTGGCTTCCTGGTCAAGTAAAGGAATGGCCTCCGTCCACTTAGTAAAGCAGTCAGTGAAGACTAGCACATACCTATTGCCCTTGTCTGTCAGGGGTAGAGGACCGAGAATATCCATAGCCAATCTCTCCATTGGACCTCCTAACAGGTACTACTTTAGTGGTGCTCGACCCTGGTCGAAAGTGTATTTATTTAGTTTCCTGTAAGAAGTGTGGTCAACAGTATGTTGGCAAGACCACCCAAAGACTCCATCTTCGGGTGAACGGTCACAGAAAACCCGTTAGGAAAAAGCAATTGCTTATAGGTAAGCATTTTTCTGGACCCGACCATGGCTGGGATAACTTTAGTATTCAGATCATAGACGTCGTCTATCCATCTACTAAGGATTCCCCCTTTGGATTTGAGAGAAAAATCCGAGAGCGGGAATTATTCTGGATGCTAGAACTTGGGTCAGTGTTTCCGTTTGGTTTAAATGATAATGTCAGTGGGTTCGGAAATGCTACAAAGCGCCGTTCAAATATATCCAACATTACCCAACTATTTAAACCCCATCAACGGAGACATCGCAGCCATGCCTGGCGAAAGTTTAATAGTTCGATGATTCACGATCATATCACTTTAAATTACTTAGTGGGTTTAACTCACACACCCAAGAGTATACATAGCTTACGTACAGTTCTGTATGCGTTACCTCTGAGAGCTTTAGATCAAATAGCCAGAGATATACAACAATCTGCGTCTTCAGGAAATATAATACCATCAAAAATCATTAAAGTATGTCAAGATATAGCGTATTTTCGGTTGTATCGTCCAGTGAACATAATCGAAACATCTCAAGATCGGCTTTTCTTGAAAATCAACTACTTAGATAAAGGACTGGACATCATTAATTTACCTCGAATCCTGAATGATCCAGAGGTACGCAACGCTGTGCCAAACTATTTTAAGTTCACAGAACCTCCTTGCATTTCATATAAGTACACTAAATCTATAGCCACCAAAATATTCAATTACTCCAATGCTGTCCAGGAGCTTGACTGGAACTTATACACGTCAGGAGGCTATAGTTGTGATTGTGAATCGTCGAACTTTATCTCTACACCATGCAAACATATTGTGACTGGTGACCTTGATGTGGTGAGTGATAAGGATCTGAAATTACTCCTGATGAAAGGACCTAAATATAGAGAGCCAAGAAGAATAAATCTGAAGGCCGACCAGAAGATAGTCCTGCCTGCATTGGAACAGTACGTTATTGACTGGTCTAAGCGAGAAAAAGTTGAACCTACAGTACTCGCTGATTGGCTGGACCTCACCAAGAGCAAGGTCGTTGAAACAATCCGCCATATTGACAGAAGTACACTTCCCCAAGCAAAACAAGTACTGAGAAGCCTCAATTCGCAAGAAGTTCTAGCAAATCTCCAGAGTAAATTCGTCATAGTCCCAGCAGACAAAGCTCCGAATAATATAATATTCATATGTAAATATTACTATTACCAGGTGCTGGTTAAAGAATTGAGTGTAGACATATCTTCATCAAATACGTCTACTTACTCCCAAACTGCATTTACTCTGGAAGATTTATTTAACAATCACAAAAAGTTTCTCAGGGAAAGAGGTATTTGTCTTTCAACCAATCATAACGACATACCAAAACTATACTGGACTCCCAAAATGCATAAATCACCATACAAAGCTAGATTCATAGCTGGTTCTAGAAGCTGCACCACCAAGCTTCTTTCAACCCTATTGACGAGGGCCCTTCAGGAGGTAAAAGCATTTTGGGAAAGGTATTGCGCCATTATTTTTAAGAACTCTGGCGTTGAATGTATGTGGATATTGAAAAACTCAAAATGTCTTACGGAAGAACTTGATGCTAAAGGTCACATACCGTACAGACATGTATCCACATGGGATTTCTCGACTCTCTATACTACAATCCCTCATCAGGACCTTATTGACCGTCTAAGTTCATTAATAGTATCTGTGTTCAAGAAAACTGATCGTAGATATATTAATATCAGAAGCCATAAAGCATTCTTTAGCCCTACTACATACAAGAGATATCATTCATGGGATGTTTCTTTGTTTATAGAGGTTGCTTGAATTTCTCATCAAACATATCTATGTGAAATTTGGCAACACAATATATCAGCAGCATATAGGTATTCCAATGGATACTAATTGTGCACCCCTGTTGGCTGACCTGTATCTGTTGTCTTATGAATATGACTATATGCAGGCGCTTTCAAAAGCCGATCCATTCAAAGCCCGTTCCTTCTCATTCACCAAACGCTATATAGACGATCTTCTCGCTGTGGATAATCGCTATATAAATGACGCAGTGAAGGATATATATCCACCTTCACTGGATTTGAAGGAAACTACAGATAGCCCTACAGGCACATCATATTTAGATCTATATCTCTATAAAAATGACGCGGGCATTCTCTCTCGTCGACTTTATGACAAAAGAGATGATTACAATTTCGACATCGTAAACTATCCCTTTCTGGACAGTAATATTCCAGTGGGACCTGCATATGGCGTATACATATCTCGCTTAGTAGCATTTGCTAGACCCTGTGTTAAATGTGACGATTTTAATCAATGTCACAAAACACTGGCGCAGAAATAAACAGGGCTATTCCGCCAAGCGCCTACACTCAAAGTTTCTCAAATTTGGCGATACATATCGCATGCTGATAGCAAAATACGAACGTAGCGTGCAAGATCTATGGCGTTACGTTTCGTAACTTGTGTCTAATTCCGCTTAACCCGGGGCTAGGGGCCGTATGAACCCATGTACTTCAAGAACCTCATGGTACTCATATGAACAGACGCAATCAAAGCGTGGCTGAGATACATCATTCTTCAGATGACGACTTTGCAACGAATATTATGGATTAAGAATACTGATCAGCGATACGGATTTGATATTTTTGGAACATCATGATGTCATGGCGGCATCATTGAAAACTGTTGACCGCTTCTCTCTTGCAGGAAACAAGCCTATGTTTTTGTATACTATGATTGTCTTTTTGAATTTGGTGCTAATACTGTTATATGGAATATGGAATAGGTCTTTGGATTATGGACGCGGATATTCTCTAATGGACGACGGCTGGATTATGAATGACGGACTAGACGCTTGTAATTCACCCAGTTTCCTTTTAGTCCACTTATCACACTGAGTACAATAGCGCTCCACTGAGTTCCTCATAGCAGGCCAGTAAAAGCACTGCTTGATTCTCTCCAGGGTTTTCTCCCCACCCAAGTGTTCTGCTGAGGGTATGCCATGATGATACTTCAAGACCTGCTCCTTAAAAGACTGGTACAGTGAGCTGGAAATTAGATTTGGATTTATTTATAAACCACTTCCTGTACAGCATTCCATCCCGGATCTCGAGTCTATCCCAGTTTCGCCAAAGCGTTTTAAGGGATGAAGAGAGCTGGGAGATACTTGACCAATCAGGTCGTTTTCCTTCCTAGAGCGAGCAATATAAGTCCAATATTTGGATCTTGAATCTGTCTCTGACGTACCTCATGTGGATGCCAAGAGTCTAGCAGAGCTTGGATTTCCTTCAGTCCGACTAGTGCTGGTTGTTGACTTCTCGTAGTAACCCTAGCAGTGTCAGCTGATCTAGACATAGTGTTTCCTCCGTGGCACCACTGGGAACAATCGGTAAAGGAGTGCATTCTTCATCCGATTCATCATCCCCACGTTGCTGTCTAGTACAAGCATGGCAGGGATTACGAGACATTGCATCAGCATTCCCGTGACTGCGGCCTGCTCTGTGAGTTACTTCCAAGTTGTAGTTTCCTAACTCCTGGACACTGCAGCATTATCAGTTCGGAGCAACACCTTTTGACCATACAGATATGGGTGAAAGTGCTTAATTGCTGTTATAACAGCCAGGAGCTCCTTCCTTGTAGTGCAATATGAGCGCTCATGCTTATTCAGAGATTCGCTCATAAAATGACATGCTCTCGTCCACCCTGTTCTTGGGAGAGAACGGCACCTACAGCCTGGATGCTGGCATCAGTGTCCAAGATAAATGGTACTTCTGAAATGGGGTAGGACAAAATGGGTGCAGAAGTCAATAGTTGCTTCAAAGTGTCAAATGCTTCCTGACACTCGTCGGTCCATTTAAAATGTGACCCTTTCTCAGTCAGTTTGTGAAGGGGTTTGGCCACATTAGCAAAACCCTTCACAAATCGCCTATAGTAGGAACAAAGTCCCAATAGGCTTCTGACTTGCTTGGCAATTCTGGGCTGTGGCCAGCTCTGAACCGTTGAGATCTTGTCCGGGTCACTTTATATCCCCTCGGCTGACACAACATGCCCAAGGAACGTCACCTTCTTCTGGAAAAAGGAACACTTTGAAGGTTTTAACTTAAGGTTGGCCTCAAGCAGTCTTTCAAAAACGTGCTCCACTCGTATAATTACAACACATATGTGGGAAGAGGTGCCGACATACTGACTGCGTCACTCGAGGACTGTTGTCCCAGGGACGATAATGTCATCAATATAAAGAAGACATTGGAGTCCGCGAAGGACGTCTCCATCAGGCGCTCAAATGTACTCGAAGCATTTATGAGCCCAAATGGCATCACCGTTGGTGCTACGTCGATTTGCCAAAATCCGGAGTTCAAAGTGGACCCATTCAGGGAGTCGAGGCAGTTATCCACACGAGGCAAAGGTAGGCGACTGGCACAGTTACATCATTTAAACGTCGATAATCCACACAAAATCGTGTGCTTCCGTCTTTCTTTGTCACCAATACAACCGGTGATGCCAAAGCGCTCTGAGAGGGTTCGATTACATTGCTGGCACTCATCTTCTGTAACTCTTTCTTAACTATCTCACGTTTGCCAAGTGGGAGTCTTCTAGGGGGGCCGTCGAAAGGGGGCAGAATTTCCAGTGTAATGCGATGTTCTACTCTGTATGTTCTGCCGAAATCATCTGCAGACTTTGCAAATACAGACTGGTATTTCACAAGCAAAGTTGCAAAATATGCTTTCTCCTCTCCATTCAAGTGTACAGATTCCTTTTTCCACATATCTATGAGATGCCCAGTATAGGTGAAGATGCCGGAATGTCGTTCTGATTACTGCTTGCAGAACACATATATGGCTTAATGTCCACATCATCATACAGAGATGTGCACTTGCCCAGCCGTGTGTCTGGATAAAGCTTGACTTTTTCACTGCTGTGGTTAAACAACCTGAGGACTATATTGCTGGAACTGGTGTCAACAATTCCCTGTATAAGCCGAACACCATGTTTCCTTAATAACTCACTAGACGGCTCAACAATTCCAGTTGGTGCAAGATGTTCCTTTTTTGGGATCTCCACAGGCACCCAACCGACAGACAAAGGAGGAATTGTTGTACTAGTTCGGTCTATCACTTGGCATGCCATCTCGTCCACCGATCCAGCAATAGATCTCGTTATCACACGTGTTCAGTTTAAGCTGCTTGTAATATATTCCTGTGACATGCTTCAAAAGAAAATCCTGACCTAAAATGCCTTCTTTTGTGACATCACATACGACAATAGGCTGTAGATATGGCCAAACCTCAACTCAAACTCAGCTGTCCCATAAACTTCCAGGCAATTACCATTGATTCCAAAGACTTTAGTAGGTAACCTCTGTAGCCTAGGATCTATGCCCAGTTTGTCAAGCGCTCGCTTAGACAGGAGGAACATGGTGGACCCACTGTCAACCAAGAAGTGTATGGGGTGCTCCAATCCTTGTAGTAAACCGGCAACAAAGAGACCATTGTCAAATTTGTTCACTTTTCCCTCAAGCTGACCACCACGAATTGTTCCTCTTCTCTCGTTAGTGTCATTTATCTCCGGGGTAGACAAAAGACAAGTCTCTTCAAGATTGTCAGTTTCCTGATAGATGTGGTTTGGTTCATAATCTGCAGGAATATTTACACCCGTCAACTCTTGGCCTACTGAGTTGACGAGCGGCCGTTTCCCTGATGCTGTTGAGCTTGCTGCCTACACTTCGGCAACAGGGGACACTTGGCATAGAAATGGTTGAGGGAATCACAAGCAAAGCAAGTTTTACCATCCTGCCCAGGCTGTCTAAATCGTCTGGCAGTGGCCGGGGATGGTTTCTTTGTTTCAAACTTTTCCAGGCGGTTAAATACTTCCTGCAATAGTGTGGTAAATTCTAATTGCTGCTCAGAGGGGTATCTGTTTTGACAGCAGTAACACCCGTCATTCTGATTGCTGGCTTTTTCTTTTCAGAATCTCCCATGAGGGCCTAAATCGTTCAATGATGTCGACTGCATCTCCTATAGTAGTGCAGCCACGATCGAAACATCGGCACTTCATATCAACTGTGATGCTCTTATACAGTTGGTTGAATGCTAATGCCTCTTGGGCTTGGAGATCTAAAGTGGGGTATGCCTTTTGAGTCGTTTGCCGGAGGTCATCACCTAAAGCGGCTATTGACTCACCAGACAATCTTCGTCTGGCTTCTAATTTAGATAACCAGCGATTCTGATGACGTGTCCTGCCAAAACGTTGCTCAAGTTTTGATGTTAGTGTTGCGAAGGATCTCTTGTCCTTCATGATCAATCCAATATAAAATGTTCTGGCAGTATCTCGTAGACTAGCAGACAAGGCAATAGCTTTCCCTAACTCTGTCCAACGTCCTAGCTCTACACAATCCTGAAAATGTGATATGTATTCCTCATAGTCACCTTTGCCATCGAATGGTACCGGTTTAAATCTCAGATTGTGAGTCTGAAATCCTCCAATCTCCGCATCTAGACCTGGCAAAGGTCTACGTGAAGTCTGACGCCCTCTGAGTTTAGGGGCGACTGTATCCCCTGCCTCAGGCCGGGTTGTTTTTTCAAACAACATAGCATTGTCGCTCTCATCATCGGCTACATTTTCATGAATATCGTCCTCAATGTCCGAATGGTCTCCATGTTTGATATCATCCTCTATGCCCTCCCGGTCACGGAACACAATTTCTGGATCGAGACTGTCGGCCATATTTAATCAGCAGGTGATCTAATATTGCGTGGGATCGACCACTGGATGCTGTGTAGGATTACAGCACCCCACTTCTGACACCAGTGTAATATCCGTGGGTTTCCCACGGGTAAGTAGGGTGAAGCCCATGCTGTATAATATCTACAGGTATCTCTCTGATTAGTAGGACAGATACTGTGGAATATCTGTGGGTACCCCTTTGGTAAGTAGGGTATCTGCTGAATAATATCTGCAGTAATATCTGCAGGTCTCCCTGTGGTAAATATGGCAGATACTGTGAAAACCCCTCTGGTAAGTAAGGGAGACAACTTTGCTGATCTGTGCAGTAAGTACCCTCCAAGGGGTGATAACCCTACTTCTGATGACTAGATATGGCACAGCTCAGTGGCCATGTTATCCAGAATCCATGTGCCTCCAGTTCAAGGGAGATAATCCTTTGACATCGTCATTGTGTACCTCTCGTCTTCGTATTAATAAGTTCGACAATTCATATTCTGGTGCAATGAGTTCTTTTTATTCTTTCCAATCATTTTCTATATACCTAGAAGACCTAAACATTGGGTCATAACACCTGATTCTCAAAGTGATGGTAGGTGTATAGGCCTTTCACATATATTCACATCATCCTAATTGAATATGGGTTTAATCGCGTATTAAATTCCATTATATCAGCATATCCATATATGCTTACATGAATTTGCCTTTATTATGGGCCGAAATGAGGTTCCCAGGTTAATGTATGGGATCAGTGAGTTGTTCACTGGTCTTCCTTATATACCCTTCGGTCTGGGTATCACGTGACTATTCTCATGAGTTAAATCATCATTTATTACATAACTACAAAGGAGCCCAGGGTGCTTTTTGCAGGCTTTGTGGGCTTTTTGTCTCAGGATTACTTTGCCAAAATACTGCCTCTAAGGCATGCAGGATAAATTAAAAGCACCCCGGTCTCCCGTGCAACAAGCTGACAAATCGTAATGGTTGACGTCATACAGTAGCAAATCGGGGTAGGTACCCTCCTTCTAGCTATGTTCATGCAACGCACAATTATTTTCCTGCATAAGCAAAGACATAGTAATCAACTACAATAAACAAGCTAATTAATAATAATAAGGTTTATACATACTCAAGGTCGAGTTAACATCAGAAAAGTGTCCTCAGACTCCTGCCAACGAAAATCTCCAGCAGACGACGTGCGTAGAATTTTGACAACAAATAGTCCGATGAGAAATTATTATTCTAAATTCACACGAGTCACTCTTATTAAAAAAAGTTATATCTAAAATCTAATTATCAATACTAGAGTTACCAAAATGACGGACTATGCTGGCAAAAATCTGTAACTGGTAGTAAACAACTTTGTAAACAACTAGGTCACAACGACCAACGAACATACACCGGCCATAATGGGGGCAAGCAACAGAATTTCTGTTTACATCGCGACACATATCTGGTACTCTCTAAATGTTAAATGACTCTGGCAAAATAGCAACAATGAAATAGAGTTTCTGGGCAACACGTAAGTCGAACTAATTTACAGTCGCATGTTAATATAAACTATACACATTTATAAGAATGACATATCTTCGTGGAGCAATCAGCTGTTCAGGAAACAAATTTTGACAGTGCACAAATATGATACTCCAAACAGACACACCACGTATACTAAAAAGTACTCCGTGTGTATCTGTCGGTAAGTGTACACATATAGCAAACATTCCAAACGGATACAACATGTATACTGAAAAGTACTCCATGTGTATCACAGTATCGTACCGTTGTTGCACTAAGTTCAAGCGCTGAGCACGATATTAAACTTTATGAGTCGCACCGTCCTCTTCTACCCGGCACCAGGTATCAATGGATGGATGGGTGGATGTACTTGGGCACTCCATTGCACCGCGATGGGCACAGGTCATTACACTCGTGAATCTCCTTTCTTAGGTCGTAAGAGTGTCGTGACTTGAACGATGACCTCGTCTGTTATACCAAGGTACCGGTCGACACACGGTCATGATGCAGGACTGTACAATATACTGTGCAGTAAAGTCTGCTTCTCTGGTGGTTGTACCAACACTGTCAACTGCACGGCGTGGGGTGGAATTCGTAATGTTGAGCGACATGACTTCTTCTGAACTTCGAGAAAGAGAAAAGAGATTTCGAAAACTTCCTTCTTTTATAAGCCACCGACCGTGGGTTTTGAACCGGGAATTTTACGGGAAAACCCCTGTGTTATTTATAGGTCATCGCTTAGCTCTGGTATAGCCTTGTTCTATACTACGTGAGAACAACAGATGGAGTTGTTGGGAAAATGCTGTACGGGCAGTATTTGCCGAACCAATTGGCCATAACCAATAAAATAATTCGATTCGATGTCCACTTACCTTTCATATAAACACCTTGTTTATCAGCGACTGCCCATTTTAGCTTGGCAAGAGATCTAAACTCGGACGAGGGGGGTAAAACTGTCCACATCGCCGCCATCTTGCATCGATCAGAACGCTGATTACGCGCCACAACAACTCGCGATAAACTCTACACGCGCAACGGCGATGCGGACAGTTTTATCCCCCTCGTCCGTGTTTAGACGTCTTGTAAAACTAAAAATGGACAGTCGCTGATAAACAAGGTGTTTTTATGAAAGGTAAGTGGACTGGTTATGGTCAATTGGTTCGGCAAATATTGCCCGTACAGCATTTTCCCAACAACTCCATCTGGTGACTGGTTTACAGCCATAGCGTTGTTCTCGCGTAGTAGGGAACAAGGCTATACCAGAGCTAGTCATCGCTCTAGTGTTAGGTCGTCAGCTCTACGCTGGGGGAATTTTACTGGAAACTCCCTGTTTTATTTATAGGTCATCGCTCTAATTCTATGTCGTCGCTCTACACCGTGGAAATTTTATTGGAAAACCCCTTTTTTTTATTTATAGATCATCGCTCTTGTTCTAGGTCGTCGCACTACACCGGGGCAATTTTACTGGAAAACCCCTGTTTTATTTATGGTTCATTGCTCTAGTTCTACAGCTCTAAGCTGGAAATTTTTCGGGAAATCCACGTGGGAAAACCCACGGCCAACGGCTTATAAAAACAGGAAATTTTTAATATCTGTATTCACTTTCTCGAAGATCAGGCGAAGCCATGTCGCGCATCACCATGAATCTTTATAATACAAAAAAGCCTGTTGAGAGAGGAGACATTATAGTACCCGCTGGGAACGTCTATTCTTTCCCCATCCGCCAAGAAGCTGGTCTCTGGCCCAACATTTGTACGAAGAGGATACTAGGTTATCTCAAGCAGCGCTTCTATCGACTTCCAAACGTCAATGCTGACGTTATCTTTACACGCTGATACGCAAACCCCATGCAGTTCTGACAGAATCAACTCAACTTCGCCGTATGGTGCGCGACTGCAGGATGTGGTGTTTCTTTCAACGATCATCTTTCAAACAAGGATGCATTCATGAGGCCCATCTTTCAGTTTTACGTTTACCATCAGGTCCGTCGCATTCTTAGCGAGATACGGGAGAACTCCAGGGATTCTTCCATTCGGCAAGGAATAGACCATGGGTCCGTTTTTCGGCCACCAATTGTCGTAAAATCTTTAACCCAAATCACTTATATGTATATATTTTCTGAAAGAGCATGATTAGACTATTATTTTGAGACACAGCACTGCCGTGTTATAGAAAAACGAATCTCGAACATTCCCCTCCAAGCTTGCTTCATTTTTCCTAGAAAACCCCTTAAAATGTCGAAAAGTGGTCAAATTCGGTTCCATTTCCAGAAAAATCTGTAAGAGCGACTTCAATTAAATTTCTTTCTCACGTTCCCTGGTCCGGTATCAACTTAAAAAGGCAAAAGGAAGTGGGAGTCTACCTGCCCGTTTTTGTTAGATTTTCTCTACGTAAATGAGTCGTGATTTTTAGACACACCCAAGGAGCATAACTGAGAAGGGACAAAATTTACTCCATGACCCCATCACAGTGTATAGACGAAGCCAGCCATCGACTTGTAGGTGTTCGTTTGCAGCTTTGATAATGCTGAATAGGGTGGTATTATAGATATAAGCTATTAAGAAGACAAGAAGAATTATGATGTAGCAGAACACGGGCAGTGTGAAATTAGAAATTAGACCGGGGCCATTGCTACGAAAATATGGAGGGCCACCTAAGGTCTCCGCTCCTTCGGAAGACGCCAGGAATGCCTTCGAGAATGGAATCGATCGGCAATCTTATCAGCGTATTTGTGCAGAATTTTGAGTGTCGCCTCAAACAGACAGGCAACAAAAACCGAGCGAAAACGATGGGCTTGGCACCGTGTTCTTCTATGCAACGCGAATAGGGTACAACACCGAACATAAGGCATATGACGCGAGCTACATGTCCTTCACGTGAAATAAACATAGCCTGCATATAGATTACATCACGTAGGGACCTGAACGTGACAACGCCTGGTCCCGATTCATACTGGACAAGGCAGAGGTCTTTACCCGCCCGGAATAGAACGTATCAACGACTCTATCCGGACATACTTGTGGGCCATTCTCGGGGCTCAGTCTCAGACGAGAACATCCATCCTGGGTACCGGTACAGCCTTTGATGCTCAGAAGCAATTTCTAGCAAACCTAGAAGATGCTATCAATTCCGCTCTAGACCTTCCAGGATCCATCAAGTGATACCAGGACGTTCTGCGGTATGCGAAGAGCAAGGTGGATTTCGTTCTTGGTGCCGGGTTATATATGCCTCCGTCGGATTTGGAATTACGGATAGGCACATACGCGGCTACAACAACGAGATTGTGGTTGCTGGTGCGGACCAGAAAGTGGGGTTCAATCCCGAAACAAAAATACACTCGTTCCGACAGTCCCAGCGTTCCCGACAGTACCAGCGGTCGTTCCAACAGTCCCAGCAGTCGTTCCAACTGTCCCAGCCGTCCCGACGGTCCCAGTAGTTGTTCCGACACCGCTAGTATCTGAACCGTATACCACGAAGAACACGACGTCCCCGCAGATCCAACAACATGAGGATACAAAGACTGCGATTACAGTCGCTGTGGGCATGGTCGGACTAATGCTAATGCTGTTATATGGAATATGGAATAGGTATTTGGATTGTGGATGCCGATATTCTTTGATGGACGACGGCTGAATTATGAATGACGGACCAGACGCCCTTAATAGCCATTTGGTTTTCAGAATCAAAATCCCAGGATCCGGATGAGCAGAGCCCTCGCATTTTGAGCCAGCCATCCAATGCTGTGGCTAATGAAGGACAGCAACCACGACACAGTGATGCCAAAGACACCAGGAAGGGCCGTCGCTGCTTTTCGGTCAGTCTAGCGAATACCCTTGCAAGAAATTGTAGGTGTTTCTTGGCCCAATCTTTCAAACCGTGCCCGGGACAGCCGTCCCAGCGGCACCGCCACCAGTCGGCGTCAGTGCGAGCAACAGTGTTGAAGCGATAAATCCCAGCGCTGTCAGGATGCTGCCAACGGTTATTCCCTTGCTCTATGAAGAGGGTTCTGAGGCGCTCAGCGAGAGTCGTATCCTCGTGGATAATTCGCTCAATCGTTTCACGGACCCGGTTAACCTGTGAGTGTAACGCCTCTCTGTTGTCACTGGCCACCTCCAGGCGAGCATTCCTTTCGTCTTTGAGGTCGTCCAAGTTTTTTTGCACCTCCTTATTGAGGACCTTATCGGCTGTCTCCTGGATTTTTTGCTGCTCTTCGGCGATACTCTCGTCAGCTTCGTCAGGTTTCGTCAGGTTTTTGGTGAGCTCCCCACAGGTGCGTTATAGAGCTTTATCAAGCGCAAGCGGCTCTCATGGAGAGGGAGGCTCCTCCATTGAAGCGAGTGCGCCGCTGATCTGTTCTCCCGTTAGTGTCTGGTGGAGCGTCTTATGTACGTCTGTAACCATGCCCCGGAGATTCCTGAGCTCGATGGTTTCCACCGCAGATTCGGTTGGAAGGCCAGCGTCTTAGGAGAGCTTTCGCGCCTCGTCGATTTGTATTCCGGCAGGCTAAGGTCAGTCCTAATGGTCTGCGTACCCCCTATCAATCTTTGCAGCAAATGTGCGGAAGGGATAGGAATTTTCGGGGATCGTTCTCGACCGTAAAACGTACAGGGGTCCCATCCGAAAGTTTCAGATATATGTCCTCAAGTGTGAACCTAGAGTAGTCCCTTACGGTGGGCGAGTAGTCCGTTGCCTGCTGTATGTCGTCGTAGAAAGCATCCACCATGTCTCGAGTAAGCTCGTGTCTCATAAAAGTTTCTCCTGTTCCAGCATCCGTAGTCCCGACGCTGGGATGATCTAATGGGCCAGTTAACCCTCGAACGACGTCCGGCTCTTCCTGCCTCGACGACAAGTCATCGAATTCATGTCCACCTTCTGCCATGTCGTAAGTTTCAATTAGTTATAAGTGTTTAGTATGTATGACACATAAATATGGCAACAGCATACGACTCAAACTCAACCCTTATCGGCGACTCGGAGAGCCAATCGGTATCAAAGGAAATCAGCAAAGCGTTGTTGTGACAAACAACCCCAGCACGATCGGCCAGAACCAGCTGTTATCCGTCCGGTTTCTCAATCTTGGTCACAATGATTTAATTGTTCTGGGAACAACCTACGACGAGCCATGGTTAGGAAGATCAGCTTCAAGATCGAGGGAAATGAAGTCCTCAGGTTAGACGGCAGCGACGTGTTCCTGTGTTACTCAGACCTATGGAAAACAACACAGGAGCGCGAGAATGCGGTTTACCAGGACATCCAGAATAAAAATGTAGCATGGTTGAGAGTCGGGGCTGGAAATGCTGAGATTAGGAGAAAAGACAACGCATTATCGGATACTTACGGGAACCGTTTCTTTATACCTTTGGATTTTGAGCTGCTCGAAAGTCATATGCCGTTTCACCAGGCGGCGCTGTACGACCGCCTCAGCTAGGAAGTGACCTTCAACGACTATTCGCGTGTGGTGATAGCCACGGGCGATCCAGATGCGAAGTACACTCAACAACATATGCCTTCAGTTTCAAATTGTAACCCAGATTGAGCTAGCAAGACTGGCTCGTGATCAGTACCAGGGACGCCTGCCCATTCTGTATGACCGTATTCTGTGCCACCGCCGTGTGGTCTTAAACAAGCGCGACCCGGTGCGGAACTTCAATCTCAACACTCCAGCCAATTCGATGAAAGGACTTCTGCTGTTGTTTGAAGACCCAGAACAAGATGGTTCATACAAGCGCGACCCAGAAAATTTCTTCAATCCAAAGATCACTAAAGCCTCCGTGACAATCGAAGGCATTCCTAATCAGCTGTACGCGCCAGGTCTGGTTCCGTATCAGCACTGGGATGAAATGAGAAAGCACTTTAGTGGTGGAAAGCTCCGTTCCGCTCATACAGCGCGTGCTGCAAAGGATCTCAACCTGAGCGACAGCAGCTACTTGACAGATCAATATGCCCTTTGGCTTGATTTTCGCACCACTGATGATTGCCCACACCGATCCGGCCGACGAGAAGAAAACCATCCAACTGGAAAGGATGGCGCAGGAGGCTAGCGCATTAAATCTATACTTGTACGTCATTATGGACGCGCAGCTACACATTTAAAATGGCCGCTTCGTTGGAGCAGTCTAATAGCAGCCGTCGACAGTCCCGGCGGTCACGTCATTATATGTTGCCAGGCTGGATACGGTAAAACCAAGTTCATCCTTGATCTCATCGAAGCTCCTTCAAACCAAGGCGAGTATCTAGGCAAATTTTCGCTGTCCCACTGTCTGATGGAACAAGACCTACAGAGACCGAGCCTGGATATGAAAAGGGACAGAAGTCTATGCCGTTAACCCGGGGCTCCTGCAAGAGTACTCTTCGACCTGTTTTCGGGCGAGCACACTGTACACCATCGATGACTGTAGCGGAACTACAGCCCTCACGAATGAAAGAGACATGCTGTCGTATTTAGCTTTATTGGGGCGTCATACGGAGCAAACCGTATGAATTCTTACGCAAAGTACAACGCTGTCTTGAAAGACTTCCTCGTGCAAGTCAAGTGGGTAGCCCTCTTCTGCTGTAAGGACCGAGATTCCTTTGACGACTGCTCACGGGAGAACGATGTTGTTCCCACCGCTGAAGAAAGAGCAGCCCTAAGATATCAGCTCGACAAACGAAAGCACTCAAAGCTTCTGCTGAAGACAGAAAATCCTGCGTCGTATCCTTGATTTAGCTGCGGTGATCGCTTTTGAATCGTGCTAAGCATTGTATTGAGCATTGTGCTTTGTGCTAAGCGTTGTGTTGAACATTGTGTTGAGCATTTTGTTTCATGCTAAGCATCGTGTTAGGCATTGTGTTGAATCGTGTGGTAATAGAAGGCTTCTTTCCAGTCAGCCCATAACAGCAAGCACACCATCTGGGGGCAACACCGTGCCGCCGGGAACCAAAAGCAGCTCTTCCTTGACAAACCCACGGGCCGGCCCATCTTGGAGATAATACAAAACAGGCTCTCCTGGCTTTATGACAGAGCGTCCGAGACGGTAAACTTGAAGGGATCACACTGGGTCAGTTGCGTGGCGGCTACCTTCATCGAGCTCGCCTGGCTGATAAAGGTACCGCACACCCACACCAGAAAGTTCCTTTTTTCTTTCAAGCCAACAGGATGCGCAGCTGGAGGAGAGGGCTTTTGCGTCAATGCTTTTGCCTTTATGGCAACAGAGGGCTTCTTTCCAGTCAACCTCGTCACCTCATTGTTCAGAGACACGACAACCGCGGATAGCCGCGCCACCCACTCAGTCGACCGCTCAACCGAAAGTAGTCTCATCTTTCGGGCATATTGTTGTCCAAACAGCCGCTCAGCTAGCGTGCGATTGGCCCGTTCCACATGCCTTGACCTCGATGAGCTTATCTTTCACCGCGTCTTATCGACACGCCATGCTTAACTACAGCTGTCTCACTGAGCCCATGAACTCGCGCCCCGGGTCAACTTACAACGGCTTCGGTCATTTCAGAGGTCCACGCTCATAAATGCGAGAGAGCGCGGATGTAATCTCCAATGAGCCCTTCGACGTAACAGGGTCAGCCTCTGTGCCTCTGCGGCTGGCTACGTCGACCATAGACTGGATCCAGCCCCTGTTTCATAATGTATTTTAAACGGGAAACAAGAGGAATTAACTCTGTCTATTAAGAAATGCTTGAAACAGGGACTGGACGGAACGTCACAAGGAGCTAACTTTGCAAGAAAAAATGCACAATATACTGTGCATTTTTGTCACCAATGAAAACTCCGTATTCTGACCCCGCCCCCAACTCAAAGGATTTGATTGGTTCGTTCATATACGCACGCTGGAAGCAATGCGTTCATGTGACGTCAACAATGAGAATGACGTTACTACCATGACCTCAACAATGGGAATGACGTTACTGCCGAGACGTCACAGTATGACGTTAGAATGAAATTGATACAAATGTTGCGACCGAAGGTAAAAACATGCCAATCGTCCAGACTAACCACGCCTCCAGATAGAATCTTTACACGACGAAACTATGATGGCCGAGAGGGGCCATCGCGTCTTTCATTTCTAATTTAACGCGATGGAGCGATGGAGCTATGCGATGCGCGATGGAGCTATGCGATGGAGCGATGGAGCTATGCGATGAAAAGTCGCGCTATGCGATGCGCGATGAGGCTATGCGATGGAGCTATGCGATGCGCGATGGAGCTATGCGATGAAGCGATGGAGCTATGCGATGAAAAGTCGATGAAAAGTCGCGCTATGCGATGCGCGATGAGGCTATGCGATGGAGCTATGCGACGCGCGATGGAGCTATGCGATGGAGCGATGGAGCTATGCGATGAAAAGGCGATGGAGCGATGGAGCGATGGAGCTATGCGATGAAAAGTCGATGAAAAGTCGCGCTATGCGATGCGCGATGAGGCTATGCGATGGAGCTATGCGATGCGCGATGGAGCTATGCGATGGAACGATGGAGCTATGCGATGGGGCTATGCGATGGAGCGATGGAGCTATGCGATGGAGCGATGGAGCGATGGAGCGATGGAGCTATGCGATGGGGCTATGCGATGGAAAATCAGAAATGAAAGACGCGATGAAAATGCGATGAAAAGGCGATGGAGCGATGGAGCTATGCGATGGAGCTATGCGATGGAGCGATGGAGCGATGGAGCTATGCGATGGGGCTATGCGATGGAGCTATGCGATGGAGCTATGCGATGAAAAGGCGATGGAGCGATGGAGCGATGGAGCTATGCGATGGAGCGATGGAGCGATGGAGCTATGCGATGGGGCTATGCGATGGAGCGATGGAGCGATGGAGCTATGCGATGGAGCGATGGAGCGATGGAGCTATGCGATGGAGCTATGCGATGAAAAGTCATTGCGCAAAGTAAGAAGCAAACAATACAATATCTTTGAGCGTGACAAGAGTAATCCATGTCAGTGAAGGATTTTATCGGGGAATATTTGGCTAACACAGTAGAATAATCACCTGCTGGGCTCCTTTTTCGATTTATCGCATATTAAATTGGACCGGTTTCGCTGGTAAAAACCGAAATTTCTCGAAAACCGTACATCATAGAATGGCGAGATTTGGACATAATTGGGATGGCATAGAGGCCTAGAAACGCGTCTTTCATTTTTTTTTTTAATTATCAAATCTTTAGCGAGATATTCGGCTTTAGCAGTGTTCGGTAAGTTTAACGATATTTCTTCGGTTTTGGGGCTCTAGTGAGAAAACTAAGAAAAAACGAGAAAACTGAGAGACGCGTTTCTAGATGGAGCTGTCGATTTTCACGCAGTTATATTTGATACTTTTCTTGAAATTGACATTTGAAAATGATCGGTAGAATTTACGAAGAGCAAAGTTCAAATATGAATGATAGACTTAATTATATTCAAAGTTTAAACGTATGAACATGTCTAGAATTCTTAGAAAACAGGCTTTCTAAAAATATATAGTTTTATATACATAATCTATAAGGCAAAGGCGAGAATGAGAGAAATGTCATTGAGCGAGTGTTGATCAGTACAGGTGGATAGCTTAACTTACAGTTTTGGAACAATAATTCTGCCATATTATATCAAGGCGACAAAACGTTATAATCAGCCTGTTGTGTGAAGATGGGTAGAACGAGGTTGTTTAATGGGGAGCGGTTATGGGAGGATGGAATAAATTTTGTTCGGAAAATTACATGAACATCTCTGGTGCGAGAGCCGCACGAGCGGAGTATAGGCGACTTTTACGTATAAGCTTACGACCTTGACACATTATAACGTACACAATACTGTTATTCTAAATAATGCCCCGAGAATAAAATCCGTATAGTTCTTAAGCCCCGCAGAAGTTTACGGTACAGCCTTCTCCTTTTCACAAATACTGTCCACCATCTTCCCTGAGGGAAGTCGATGAACTTGTGATATAGCCGACATGCCTTCGGTGAGATACCTGCCCACCTACACACTTTTAACGTTGTTTTTTTTTTTAAAGATATTCTGTCAATGTGTTACGTGAACACCTGGTATGCAAAACCCTGAAAATTGCCCATTTGTCATATACTATTCAATGCAAACATATAGTTCATTCTGTTCGTTGCAAGGAAAAGGGGAAAACATCTTGGAATTTTTTGACCTGTGATTAAAAAATACAAAGGATGGCAAACGTCGACTTGATTGGCTAGCGTTGATGGCGGCGTGCAGATCACATAATTTTGTTTACACGGCTGATGAGCATACTCAAGCCTAAAATCGAGAAGTACGTTATAAAGTTCCCATGTATGTTTACTAACTCAGTGAATTTGGAATTGTCGAAGCAATGGAACGGAACTGGTCGCCAGCAAATTCACGAGATAAGCACATTACACTGCAGAAAAAATTACCAGCCTATTCCGGTGTCACACTGATGAAAGAAGATGTCATGTTTACATGCGAAAAAACCCTCTTGCTGTCCCGTCTTTGAAGCGAAAAAAATATTTCTCCATATCAACATAGAAAGCTGTGTTTCATGCGTAGTAAATAGCTTACACGCTTAAAACTAGAGTGTTGAAACTTACTCGTAAAGTGTTGAAATGACTCTGAGTCCACAGGGACTGCTCGTTTAAGTGTTGTCCCTGTGGACACACTTGAAGGGTTATTTCAACTCTTTACGAGTAAGTTTCAATACTTAAGTTTTAAGCGTGTAGTTTTATACCATAAATGCTCGTATTCAAAAGTGACGTAAAACCGCATCGGTGAACGTTTGAAATTGAAGTTTGGTTGTTTTAATATCTTCTGCATACATTTGAACACCTCCAACCGAAATCTAATGCAATGTTCTTATCTACCGTGATCACATATTGAAATTTTCATGTTTAAAATAATTGTTAATTTCTCTGTTCACTTTGGCGATGGTGTTTGCGCAATGACTTTTCATCGCATAGCTCCATCGCATAGCCCCATCGCTCCATCGCCTTTTCATCGCATAGCTCCATCGCTCCATCGCCTTTTCATCGCATTTTCATCGCGTCTTTCATTTCTGATTTTCCATCGCATAGCTCCATCGCTCCATCGCTCCATCGCCTTTTCATCGCATAGCTCCATCGCTCCATCGCCTTTTCATCGCATTTTCATCGCGTCTTTCATTTCTGATTTTCCATCGCATAGCTCCATCGCTCCATCGCTCCATCGCCTTTTCATCGCATAGCTCCATCGCTCCATCGCATAGCTCTATCGCGCATCGCATAGCTCCATCGCATAGCCTCATCGCGCATCGCATAGCGCGACTTTTCATCGACTTTTCATCGCATAGCTCCATCGCTTCATCGCATAGCTCCATCGCATAGCCTCATCGCGCATCGCATAGCGCGACTTTTCATCGACTTTTCATCGCATAGCTCCATCGCTCCATCGCATAGCTCCATCGCGCATCGCATAGCTCCATCGCTCCATCGCGTTAAATTAGAAATGAAAGACTCGATGGCCCCTCTCGGCCATCATACGAAACCCATCAAATCGTCCAGTCTCTATTTTAAAAATATTTTTTTTTTTTTTTTTTTCATTCTATTTATTTATTTATCAAACGTATATATTTAAAGATCATTTTATTTTTATTAAATAGTACATATGAAATAGAGACTCATCCAGTCTACGTCGACCACCGTCAGGGCATACTTGAACGTCTTACGTCTAACTTTATCTAACTAACAGGTCGGCCTGGTGGACCTCGCTGGGCGTGGACACATCAAACCTCTGCCTTGGAATGCGCCATGGAGCGGGAAGGTATATCTGCCACAATAGCCTTTTTTCAGCCAAGCTTTGGCCTCTTCTTCGGACATTTTCCACGCCTTTGTGGATGCACCCGCAGTGAGTCTCTTGATTGCAGCGATACCACACCAGTAACCCTGTGGACTGTAGTATATCTTTGACAACTTCGCCTCCATACTGTTCCAGATGTATTAGCAAATAGTGAAGCTCTTCAAATGTTCTAGCGGTCATCGGGAATCGGGATTCTTTCAGCTTCGAGACATCTTCCCCCAGCACTTGTTCATTAACAAGTGCAGCGAAGTGGTACAACCAAGTCGAACTCTCCCGCCAGGCTTCTAAGTTAGAGTTAGCAAAATATTTGAACGTGTTCAACTCAGGAAGATTTTCACACCGTGCCATCTCACTGACGCCATGCATCGCTGACCAAAGTTCTGGGTATCCCATTATATTATATTCAGCAGTGGATCCATCTCCTATAAATGTGCCTGTCTATTGGGAAAAAGTTTGTAGTAGCGCCTAGAGCAGCTTGTAAGATGCATAACCCACAATTACAAGCGTCTGGTCCGTCATTCATAATTCAGCCGTCGTCCATTAAAGAATATCCGCGTCCATAATCCAAAGACCTA
>JAVTVY010024857.1:0-86036 GCA_036873755.1 Hanleya hanleyi | reverse complement strand
TGTAACTGTAGCACTTGTGTAAGCGTATGTCATATTCAAGATAACAATGTGAATAAAAACAACGTAGTGAAGTTTTCTCCCAACATTTCACCCGTATTCTGTCTCAGAGGATTCAAAGGCAGCTTTCTAGCATAACTCAGTTACGTATTAAGCTTAAATATGAAAGATTATTCATTCCAAACCTGAATTTCGCATGAATTCAAAGCAAATATGTAGCCTTTTGCAACAGGCATTTTACGTTCCTCCTGGAAGACCGATTATCGAGCAATTGTGTCAGTGGTCAATTGTGAACATTTACATTCTCTGGTTCCTGTACTGCACAATATAATTAAGAAAACCCAACCGACATAACAATTATTAACTTCCATAGGTAGATGGGCGAGGATGTAAGTCCTCCTATTAAACAATGTTAAGACACAATTAAACATGCTTTAAATTTGATCAGAATTGCTATGTTTTGGATGTACCAGTCATGAAACACTGTGTGTGTGTGTGTGTGTGTGTGTGTGTGTGTGTGTGTGTGAGAGAATTAGTTTTGACATGAGTAAAATAGTAGCAGGGATTGACATTAAGCGATCGTGTTAATTTGACAGCTGTGTAGTCAAAGGACGTATTTATACAAGCTTCAGCAAAGCAAGAACATTTTCATCTGTGATTATGATTTGGACGAAAGTTACGGCTCTAACAGAATGTGATAACATCTTGAAAAGTGGTCAGGCAGGTCTTATTGACAAGCAAACCCCGCCGTTTTGCGCCAAAGTCAGTCACGGAAACGCAGCATGCTGAATAACAGCCAACGAACACAACGATAACCATACCATGTTATCCATCGAAAATGAGCTATTAATCAGCTATGACTTTTGCCTTGGTTAATGATTGGACATATGCGTTAACGTTAACACACTATTAGAGTTTCGGTATAGGTAGACTGCTGATCGAAGTTCAACAAAATGCAAACCCCACGCATTGTCCAATAAAAAAAAATAATCACATGGTCAATCTAATTAGCAAGAAATGCTGTTATGCGTCCACGTTGGAAAATTTGCCTGACGTACAACACGCGTCCGTCATCAACATTGGCGTGTGCCCTTTTTGAGATGAAATGACTTCTGGCATTCATCTTTACCATAGACCTCCATGTTCAGTCGGCTGTGTATGCGAGGGGTATCCGTGTCAGAATGATCAATGGGTTGATGCCCATTTAGAGCTCACCGTACGTAAAAATCATCAGTAATCGAATTTTTAAGGGAGCATAATAATCATGCGTAAGAAGCTAACACGATTGAACTTTGACAGGTCGTGCGCTTCATGCAATGCAAATGAAAAATAGCGATACATTTTTGAGCTGTTATTTGATTGAAAGGCCGACTTCCGTTGGTCAGTCGCTAATTAATTTCGTGAGTGTTTTTTTCTGAACATACGTATATTTGCAAAGATTACTCTATTTTGTTGAGCCAAAAATATACTAATTTGCGATCTACCTGTGTCGGAACTCTAGTTATGCTCCAACACATATGCGCTATACCAATAATCTATAACATCGAAGGAACTTCAATGCAAATCGAGCGCACGTTTCTCTTGATAAAGAGTCGATGACTATCTTTTCGTCTTATTGTGTTCATTGATCGCCAGTTATTGTTGCGCTACTGCGTCGAATGTTACCGTTTATAGCCGACAAAGCAAGTTATTCTACGCCTTTCCTACAATCGCGGCTCCCGTTGTTATGAACACATACATGTAGGGTAAACACGTCTTGACGCTCTGCACGATCTAGTGCCTCCCATAAGTTTTCCATGGGGTTAAAAAGCATGCGTTCTGATAATCCCAATATCTCGCCTTGCGGGATCTCCCCCTGAAGCTGCAGCAATATTGAAAACATATATGTAGAGCAAATTTTCCATGTATAGGGGTACATGTAATTCTTTGCCTAACAAATATCATATCAATGGAAACGTACAATCTTAACTGCGATAATTTGGACAAAAATTCATATGTTATGCCATTGTTATTAAATAGCACATAGCTTCAGCAAACATTCTATGTACAGGTGTACATGTATGTACATTATGATTGGCAAATTACCAAGATGAAAGCCTCAAAATTTGAACAAAAATTAATATTTCACCTCAAAAATAGCACAGATACATCCTCTAATCATAAGAAACACGTGTACCATGCGAGTCGTGTGTACAGCGCATTGCTCTCATGAGGTTCGTGATCGTCTTTAATATAGAGTAACCCAAATTAATCTTCTGGGGAATAAGTTGCTGGGACTGAGATAATTCCAATATATTCTTCTTGATAGATTTAGAAAATCGTGGAACTATATAGAAAATGCCATTAATTTTGGAAATAATATGATACGTTGATTCAGAACATTTATAAATTGATACTTGCTGCCCATTTAAAACTGGAGAAGAACTGGATAATAAACGCAGAAAATTCGATATGTTGATGATAATACCATGATCTTCGACGGATCGAATGAATATCTGGAAGCTGCCTTGGGTCTCTTGAACAAGTTTTTCTCTGGATTTGAATCACGCTACTTTCGCTTCCACGGGAACTACTAATCCTATGTTTTTCATTATATTTTTATCAACCTGTGAAATATCACGAATTATAATTGCATATGTTTATTCCAATTCCCAGGTAAATCATCTATCCATGAGGTCCAGAGTTCGACAAAGCAAACTGTCAATATCAGCGAAACTGTTCCTCAAACAGGTACATCATAGATCATTGTATCAATTCAATAGTCAGGATATTTCAGCTATGTAAGATAACGAGAGTAACATATAACATTTTGTCAATTATTATGGGATAAAATAGCATAGACAGTTTAACCCTATCAGGCCTCATTTTGACCCTGTTTGCATAATCACCCGACCAGGGAATCATCGGTAAATTGAAAATAGCGGCCATGTGGAGTACCTGAAAAGTGTTTTCCTCAGTTTTCTTCAAAATTTCTGGTTTTCTGCGTGGAAAAGCAGGTAAACACTATTTTATTTCACATCAGATTATTATTTACCAATATGTCATGCAGTATTGGGAAGAAAACACATTAATAAGAATATCGAAGAATCTTTTTTTGAAAATGACGTTACGGTGATGCCATCAAACGGCCATCTTGGATTTGGGTTATTGTCCAGGTAGAGCTTGACCCAATGGTATAGTGGGGTAGGTTAGGCCCTTTAACTGAAAGGCTAAGAAAAATAAATGGTCCAGAGGCCTGGACAAGCCACAAATATCCCAGACCAGACAGAGTTAAGAACAGTGATAAATAAACTTATGACATATACTGGTGAAAGTTCACCCCAAAACTTATAGGAGAATCTTCAAACCTCTAGACGCATTAAGTGCAGAAGCATCTTACAGAGCACCTTAAGTGCAAAACGGCTCTCATAAAAGGTTGTGTGCTACGCACAATATATTGAGATTGGCTGTTTTTATTTATGGAGATCTCACCTAACTGATCTTTTTCCGCATGTAGGAGGAGAGAAGAATACCCAATTGGCCATTGATGTATCTGAGTCGAAAGGTAACCGTTGCATTCTAAATAACTAATTCATAATACTAGGTGGTGTTGAAATGGTGTATATTCAGTTTTGTAATCTAGTCTCAAACCAATCTAGCCCCAGCGCTTTTGTAAGTACTGCATTCAAAGGCTCGCAAAGGGTGACTGATTACGCTCCCCCAACCTAAATAATATTGCCGCCACAATGTTCTTTGGGTTGAGTTAGAGGTATGCTTATAATTGTTTGACACAGTGCTTTTGTACACCACTTAACGTGATAACGATTTCGTCTTCAATATTTATCATTCTATACGACAATGCCAACAAGACGCTGGAACAGCTTGGACTTTGAAAGGGATTTTTCCTAGCTTATACTGTGTCTCAACTGTATTAGCAAAGTTGTATTTTATAACTTGAATACGTGATGCATGTTATTTCTGTTCCTTTACAGCTGGATCAATGTCTGTACAAACAAGTACGTGTGCATTTATTTGATACGGCAATCACATAAAATAACAAAATGGCACATAATTATTGAGAGTATTATATAACTTGTAACACATGCTACACCTTTTCTACACATTCAGGCTATCTCGCTAACACGGTGCATCCGTATTATACAGTTGAAAAGATCCTAATGAATACATGTGTAGATAAAAAAAACGTTTGGTTCGTTGTATGTCTGAATCTTCGTGTTCGATTGTGTTTGTTCTAATGGAAACAACCTGGATTTAGTGGTAAATTGAACATGCTGAAAATGTCAAAATCTATATTTGTACATTGAAAAGGGAAGCCTTTGTGACAATATTCCAGTGGAGAAATACATCGCAGTTGAATCGTATTGGAATCGCGTAGAATACACGATTCAAACGAGAAGCTACATCCAGTCTGAAGTCTGACCAATTCGATACTTGTACTCCAACGTTTTTTTCTTGTGTATATTTCAACTTACATGTGAAATTCACATGAGCTTCTCTAATACAATATCATGTTTCAAGAAATCTGTCTGAGAAAAGTTTGATGACAAATATGATTCAATCCGGCACAATGTAAGATTGGCAATGTGAACCCCTGTTATCGACCACAAAGTCGCCAACAAATCTGAGCAATATAAGCAAAGAAAATTAACAAACAGGACGATGAGATACCAGATCATCACAACACGGGTTTGTACGCCAGGGTTAGAAAACAACATGTATTGGCATATGTGTCATTTGGTGTTCATATTCGAGTAAATCTGAAATAATATGTGTATAACTATTGGAACAGTTACTGGTGGAACCATAGCTTAAACATTTCTAATGTTTCCCGAATTTCTTTTTTCCCAGGTTGTTTGACCATCTCGTGTTTGATGTTTTCTGTGATAATGTGAAGGAAGTATCAGTATAGTTTCAAGGATTGACATTGCAACTTACTCGACACTGTGGCTTGAAATGTTTAGGTATTCCGTGGGCTTCCGTATCATTAAACCTATATGTCCCAGGCAAGATGGGAAGATATACTGGGCATCGCTCTGGATTGGAGATATATACATGTACATACTGTGCCCCAAAAAACAGCAAATAATATACAGCTTCAAGATTTCCAGTTCAGAGTGATTCACAGATATCTTACCACAAATGTACTACTTGTTAAGTTGGGTATTAAAAAACAGTACATTATGTACTTTTTGTGAACTAAAAGAAGAACCCATGCTTCACCTTTTTACAGAATGTTGGTGTGTGACGGATATCTGGCGAGAACTCTGGCATTGGTTTTACCTTTATTCTGGAAAAGAGGTCGATATGTCTCCTGACAACATTTTATTTGGCCTACATTATCGTTTTAGCCAAAAACATATATCTTTTAAAGCAGATGCCTGGGTACAAAACCGGATTTTCTTGGACTAAAAAATTGTATACGAAGTAATTATCTGTTAGAAAAATATATTGCGTAACAACGTAAAACATATTTGATGATAGTTATAAAGTATATTATATCCGATTCTTGTGTACAGAATGCTACTGAATAAACAAAAACAACAAAAACAAAATAAGTTTTATTACCAGAGTAGGACAATGAAACAAGTAATATCTTGTTTGTTTTCTGTCTTATAAATATATTATAGATGGACAAGACTTAACTTTGGGGTATCGTTACTTGTACATGGACAGGATATTAAAAACATATCGAGGAACATATCACTAATATTTGGTACCCTTCTATCGAAATTGACTTAGAAATATAGGAAGACTAAATAAGGCATTTCGAAGATGAAACATGAAACTTGAACTTAGATTTGGAAAACATTTATAGTATTATGACAGAAATTCTGCTTTTTGTAATTTTCTCATGTCATTGTCTAAATTCATCCCAGTTTAAAATAAATGTAAATGACCGAGGTTTTGGCATTGACGGCCCACCATACACATGCTTGCTTATAGCTTGTTTACCTTCCGCCCCCCCCCCCGCCCCCCCCCCTCCACCTCCTACCGACACCGATACCTTGGAGCCTGTGTATTAGTATCATTGCACACATTGACAATATTCTGATTACATCCCTTAACCGGATTACCATATTTACACAGGTTGCGGGGGACTACATATATATAAGTCATAGGCGTGCCAGGTATCTAAATTGGTACGAGGTATCTTATTCCGCAGATTAATTATTTAAGGGAGTAGAGGACGTTCATTTCTAGAGGTTGAATTTTTTTTTAAATTTCAGGATTTTTTCATCAGGTTAGGAGAAGATGATCAATGGAAAAAAATAGGGGGTCACCATACTCGTTAAAAAAATGTGGTAGCCAAAAGCATGTATACCACTTAAAAGCCATAACACGGAATACATAGGGAAATTTGGATTTTTTCTTCTTTGATGCTCAATAAATCAAACTTCCCAAAGTCGAATTTTTGCCATTTTGCTATATAATACTAAACACGTATACTGCTTGTTAAATATGTAATAAAAACAGGGGGACACCATACTTTCTTAGAAAATATTAGCGGTATAACAGATAAACTGAGCCTTTTCAGTCCTATTTCCAGGAGGGAGTGGGGGTGGAGAATCGGGGTGGGTGTGGAGAATATTATCGAAGTTCCAATTATTAGCCATTCAGAAGTTTTCTTTTTGTTGAAAGTGAATAGGAGTGAATTTGGGGATATTCCGGAGAATAATTTTTAACCTATGGAGCACTTTGCACCCTCCAACCGTTGAATTTAAAATGCCAATTTTTTGGTCCGTCCCATCACACTATCGACCCACCAGTAGAACGCATAAATGGTTGTGTTGTGTCTTTTGTTGATTTTTATTCCATTTTAAGATGTGTGTACTTTTGTTAGGAAATTCAGCTTGTTTTGAAAAATCCGACAAATCACCATGTTGTAGCCTCATAAGAGCAGGGAAATGAACGTCCTCTACCCCCTTAATAATTCTATTCCAGATTATATACCGCCGTAGAATATACTAATATTTTGCCAATGGCACCGATTTTCTTGATTACAGTACCGTTAGCCGCTATATTTAAAGTTGATATGCAGTTTTAAAATGGAATGGAAGCTGCACTTCCGACAAAAAAAGGGCTAAATTCCAACACTGAATATCTTATTTGTAAGACCACGTTAGACATCTATGCTGGAAATGCTGCGACGTCTGTCTGTGCGGAGTCTCCACATCCGCTTTATCTGATGGAGTTTTTATGATGTTGTGATGTAAATAAATGATTAAAATGTTGAAGATTAAGAGAATTGTGCCCATAATGATTTTTAAAAAAAACAGATTTAAATAAATGAAAGCTCGTGTGAAACAAAAGGAAGAGCATTTCTCCTGAGTACATGAGTGAAACATAATTTGGTATGCACAGGGCTTTAGATCTCCCCAATTTGAGCACACCCTGTATAATAGGCATGGCAATATTTTTAGGATAGGAAAGAGGCCGGGGCACATATCCCTGGGGGTGAGTGGGTGAATAGGATATAGCGTCGCTCTCAACACTATTTCAGTCATATCGCGACGAACCAACTAAGCACCACCCAGCCAAGTTGCGTTCCTGCTACTACAAAGAAGAGATCTTTGAAGCAGTATGGATCCAGACACCCTCCATCCCATCTATAAAACACTGAGGACAGCACACAAGACACAGACAGGACGCTTACATGGTGCGATAAACACAAGTGATATTACAGTGCTAGACATCACATTATCAAGTTCTTGTTGCTTCTCCGCAAAATATATTGCATATGAACCCGTGGGGACGAACAAGCAGAAATTATCCCTGGTAGTAGAGCCTCTGAGAGGGGATTTCTTTACCATTGGGTGAAACGCTGTATGACTCAGAGGAGTGAGGCCGAAACACAGGAACCTAATAAAATAGGCCAAGAAAATATGAGGCCAGACCAAGATGTTTATGTGTGTAGGAGTTTGGATGCATAGCATGTACATGTAGTTATGGCATTTTGACATGTCATGGCATATTCATACCAAATTTGAGAAGGTGAGTGGTTCAAGTTATTGCCCAGAAACGAATTTTCCACTTGGTGGCGCCACCTCTAGGCACAATGAGCGAAACGCAATCCCAAGCGACATCTCATGGCATGGTACATGTATATAATACCAAATTTGAAAAGTATCCGATGAAAGGTTATCAATTTATTGCCCAAAACGAATATATGATTTTCCCACCAGGTGGTGACCTGTTGACGAAAGTGGTCGAAATGAAATCCCAGGCGACACCTCAGGGTATGGTACATTCATATCAAATTTGAGAAGAATTCGATGAGCGGTTCGCAAGTTATTGTACGGAAAAGAATTTCAGATGGACAGACGGATGAACGGACGGACGCAGTGATACACACACGGACGGACAGGTGGAATCCATAACCCAACTATGTACGGAGGTGTAAAAAGTCACAAGTTATACACATATAGCTGTGGGGAAAAAGTATGTAAAGTTGTGATCTTACTGCCTTGGACTGAAACTAAATGTCGGATGGGGCTTTTGTCCATTGGGGCTTTTATCCATTTTTTTTTTGTTCGTGATTTCTTAGCAAATCCAAAAAAGAAAGTACTGCTATCATATTACTCATCATTTTAATAGAATAGCTTTCAATTATTGGGGCGTGAGGACACATTTTGTTCTTCCTGTTGTAATACAATTTATTGTTGTTGTAATACAAATTAATTTCGTTATCAAGTTAGATAGATCCATTTCATGCACACCTAAATACATCTTAAAGTAGTTTCATGCATTTATTCAGAAGATATAGCAAGTAAACATTGTCTATATCCAGTGTATCATTCAGAAAGAAAGCCTCTGTGTACTATAAAATAGATCTATAAGGTTCATTGCTGACTGTTAGTGAAGAAAATAGCGCCACAAATAGATCCCAAACTACTATTTATAGGTGTTTCCAATTCGTAGAAATTTCACAAATTACAACTGAATGATTAATAGAGCCAACTGAGTAATTGGTAAATGATAAATTCATGAGTAGAAAAGATTGTGGTGATTTAAACTGTATATTTGAACTTGCACTACATTTCCCAGCACATTACAGCTCAGTCCTCCATGGTTATCTCCCCTGTCCACTCTCCATAGTTCTGGTGCGTGTAATATGTAGATTTATATAGATAGGGGAAAATGACAATCTAGCCCCAGAACTCATTTTAGCTGCGAAAACTGACCTCTGGCCTAGTGGATTTCTGGGAGCAGAAACGGAAATGTTGCACCTGTTTGTTTACTTTCTTATTTGTTCTATTTTTTATGTGTTTTGTACTCTGTCCCAAATGGGATGCACAGTACAATAAAGAATCTCATCTTATCTTGCGCACAATTAATTTTCGGCGGAACCAATCTCGCATTCGTCTATTTCCGTATTGGCGGAAATTAGCCCAGTTGTTGAGTTCTGGGGATATATTGCTATTATTCAACTAAACATAGAAATAGTTTTGTATAATTTGACGGAATTATGTTCGTTTGGTTAAAATTAACTTCATTTCACAATAAAATGAGATCGGATCGCTCGATTACCATAGGCACTATTTCGTAGCCGGCTCACTACTTGATCGCCATACGCTCCCCACAGGTGGGGAGTTGTGCGTTCTATGTGAGAGGTCAGTTCCGCCAATACGGAAATAGCCGAACGTGAGATTGGGGAAAATGACTGGAACTGAAAACGGAAAATGGAAAGAAAACATTTCTGAATACAAGGAAATTGTTATGTAAATGATTTGACAATAACTGGATATTAGGAACTCATCACCAGAAGGCCCATAAATATAGCCCTGCATTTTGAGGTCATTCTCACACCCTATCACCCCTCTTAAATCAATATCATGAGAGTGAAAATATACTCTGATAGACTATTTACATTTGTATTAAAGTATATTGTAATCACTCCTCTTGTTACTGAAATCAGTCCTGTACAATTTCTTTAAAGATCTAATCATGCAGCTCTCTCGCTATTTTTTTTAAATCAAGGTCTGGTCAAAATGCGCCAGAACATGCCATTTCATGTTTCGATTTAAAAAAAACAAATATGGAGACATCCACATAAAAACAAACATTTGAGCCGTAACTGAGTGATGATTTGCGATTTGTTCATGAAAAATTGGTCATCTCCAGTGGTCTAGAAACACATCGGCCCCTGGAGGCCTCAACTGAACATTTAGCAGCCAGTTTCTTAAAATCGGCTGAAATCTTAGTTTTCGCCGTCATGACAGATGACCAGTTATGAGTGATAAGTTTGAAATCTGTGACTTCAAATATGAGATATGTTGGGGGAAGTGATACTACCTCGGGTGGTTGCAAGCTCATTGTCGGGATACAATTCCCGAATTACGAAGATCGATGGGGTGCAGGTAAGTGGGTTTAGTCAGGTTGCGTTGAAATTTCGTTAATCTATGTAATTTGAAGGAGGCGTCACGTCACATCTTCATGTGACTTACAACACGCGAATAGACAACAGAATGAGACAGAAGCCGCTAACCCTAGCATGAAAAGAAAATCTGAATAACCGACAAAAAATGCATTTTTAGAATATGATGTCACTCTCATTGGAGCTTGGAAATGTTCCATTTCCTGATATTGATTGAGCCTCCTAGCTCAACGGGTAAGAACAAAACTCAGGGAGCGTGGGGGTGGGGACGGGGACATCTCCCCAGGCCTGTATAGGATACATAGATAGATAGATAGATATTTATCAATGTTTCACAATCCATATACATCATGAGAATAAAGACATAATAAAAAAATTGTATACATGTGCCACTCTACATAGAGTTGTGAGAGACAGTTAACAGTAAAACACAATATATTAAGAGTACATTAGTTTTCTGCGACGCTCTAAGATTAAAAAGCAGGTTTTGGCACTACTCGCTATCACTTGGCCACAAGAAAAAATTGTGCACAGAAGTTCGGAATTCGACATTCTTTGATAATTTACCTCCAATATAAAACTCATTTCAGACAATAAATCATATCGCAGGTCATCATACACTGGACGTGACAAAATTACATGGGGCTCGTCCTTTATACCATTATTACACAGAACACACCTTCGGTCTTCGACGGAGAGATTTTCAAAACCTACCCGTTTCAATACTTATAGGGCAACCTCACACCGGTGTTTAGCAAGGGCACTTCGGTAATTCTTCTTCAAAATATTTCGGGCATAATATTCAGCACTATATTCAGTTTTAAATTTTCCATTCACTCGGAGTTTTGTCATGTTCTCTGTTTACTTCACGTAACGACTTATCTTTATATATATTATACAACTTATCCTCTATTTGTTTCGTAACAAATCTTTTACCATAAACCACATTGATATTTCCAATATGAGCGCAATCTAATGCATTCAGTGTATTGCATACCCTGAAACACGGGTTTTCACAACTCTCGCCTGCTGAATTATAAGCACACCTAAAAATGTTTTTACTTATTCTATCTTCAGTCATAAACGTGAGCCTATTCCATAGACTAATAACGGTTTTCCACTACCTAATCGAAAGTGGCATCCAACCCATATCCCCGTTAATACCTGCATTTGGTGCATATTTCCCAACGCTCAAGTTCAGCCCTATGTTGTATAGCATTTACGCACGATACGTCTGAGGTACGAGGCCCCGTAAGTTATAACAGGGACAACCAACGAATCACATGGCATGGTGAAAATATCCTAAATATTTCACTTCGGCAATCACTAAACCAACATGACCAAGTACCCGGCTGGCTAACTGTGACACATACTTTGTCATTGGATTATAATCTATGTGTTTAGTCAGTAGCAAACCTAAATATTTCATATTTGTCTGTTACTTCTATAAATGTAACGCTGTAACTCTATAATTATCGCAATGAAACATATACGTTGTCCTAGGGACTGACTGAGTGCGAAAATGAACTACTTTTGACTATCATGATTAATAATAACTTATTACTATCACATCACACTGAGAGACGTTCAACTTGAACTTTCATATCGTCACTGGTATCACTCAATATTACTATATCATCAGCATATACCACTGGCTTTCAAGTACACTGACAAATCATCTATATATACATTAAATAAGAGAGGGGATAATACACACCCTTGCCTTAGACTACAACCAATCAGACATTAAACCATTTAAATTAATACAACAGGGCACATTTGTGTATATCGACTTAATGGCTTTCATAATCTTTCCATCAACTCCAATTTTGTTTAGACGTTTCCATAGTAACTTCCTATTAATGGAATCATAAGCTTTATGGAAGTCGATAAATCGATAAATGCAGCGAATGTACTTTTCTGTTTTTTACGAGTTTCGATGATGTTAGTTAGAGATGAGATGTGGTCTATGGTACTCTTATTTTGTCTAAAATCTTTCTGCTAATCGCAGATAGGTGTCAAAAAGCCTAAGCCTGGTAAGGTTAATATATATCATTATCCGAGATTTTTGGATTATATACTTGGTCCGCATAGGTACCATCCGATGGACCAGTAGCATCCTACAAAAATACCATATTCCTGGTAACGGATATCACAAACTGAAAGAATATCATGGAGTCTATCATAAAATATTGCACCAGCGCAAGGGAACGTATTACTGGCTCTCATTGATCGGGTAGAGGCACAGCTTTTAACTTCAATCCATGAACAGGTAGAATAAAGGCCATGACTAAATTCCGTATAAAACAACTTCTCTTCTGAAATTCCTAAATATTCAGGTAAGACAGTTACGCGAGTCGCAAGAATAGTTAACAGATTAGGATATGTCCATTATCTTATACTGTAGATGACTTATTGCTCGCGGGAATTGTCTGTCGCGATTTTACCTTCAAAGCAATTTTACTGGATCTATCTTTCGAGAATATGCATCAGTCCAGTTCGCACTGATCGGTGGCTAACGATGTTTGCTCTTTCTGGTCTATACATATGATGTGTTCGTGTGATCTTCGTTCATACAATTATCTACTTCTGTTTTTTTTGTCTTCAAAATAAATGACTGATCATAATATTCTTCTGGAAATATTGATACTATCTTACTAGAAAATGTTGATAATCATTTGTTTCAAAATAAAAGAGAAATAAATATTTTCTGCAGCATGGATATGATAGAAAAATATAACATTAACAGCTACAACAACTAGGCAACACTCGGGAACAATAAGTTTTCAATACAATTGAACTCTGTTAAGCACACTAATATAGGAAGATATATTCACGGGAACTATATTTCGCGGAAAATCGATTACCAGGAAAATAGCGAAAGTTAGTTCCGAGCAAATAATAAGGCATTTACAGTACTTCAACGGAAATGGAGCTATATATTAGCGGCTATTTGATTACAAGCGTCTAGTCCGTCATTCATAATCCAGCCGTCGTCCATTAGAGAATATCCGCGTCCATAATCCAAAGACCTATTTCATATTCCATATAACAGTATTAGCACCAAATTCAAAAAGACAATCATAGTATACATAAACATAAGCTTGTTTCCTGCAAAAGAGAAGCGGTCAACAGTTTTCAATGATGCCGGCAAGACATCATGATGTTCCAAAAATATCAAATCCGTATCGCTGATCAGTATTCTTAATCCATAATATTCGTTGTAATCCTAAAAACATGACATGTTAAACGAGAGATCCTGAAGGATCTTGGCGCCCACCATTGTCCGATAATTGTAAGCTAATGACTAGAGAATCTTTTTGTCCATTGTTACTAAGAACAAACGATTGATTTGTAATTTTGTTTACAGAATTTCGAATCTGAGCGAAAAAGATCGAAAAAGGGACACTGGAAAACACCAAGATATAATCTGAGTTTCAGGAGTTTCAAGATTTCTAGAAACTCTACTTATGTCGGCTGTTATAGTACAAGGGAAATGATCAAATTTAGTCTGAAAGTGAATGTACATGTACGGAGGATCCTTCGCCTTCATTTTGTAGTATTTTTTTTATTTATTTTTTTGCACGTGTCATCATTGAGTACTGGAAGCGAAGACCAAATTCTCTTTGACACTTTGGCATGAGCTATGACATATACTTAAGATTTTATAATTAGGAACGAATGTTAATTCTGTTCTGTTTACTGGGATAGTTTGAGATATTTCTTTTAAGATACCATGCTCGAAAATAGTAAGATGGTACAATACTTAATACTGAAGGGATCCGGTCCACGCAGTAATGTTGAAACTTCGAAAGTGCCTGAATCCTGATTATCTCCCTTGGATCGAAACATGCAGTAGTCTACAGTTGTCGAGTTGTGACGTTGAGTCACAAGAGTGACGTCCCTTCATGTAACCGACCCGCCGACAGACGAAGGGTGAGGCAGTTCACTTGCTACTGCATGGACTGAAGAAAACTGACTTAAAATTTGAAGAAATACATTTTAATTCCGAATTATTTGAACTCCTTGACATGGAAAGTGAAGGTATCGATATTCTCTTTAGTCAATATATAGAATATGCCCCACCGTTTGATCCGCCGATTCTTGTGATGCAACGTCACAACTGGAGAATGCCGTATTAATTTGAAGCGTAACTTGGATTTTCGAATTGGACCAAAGAGGTATCCTGCACTACTAGGCCCCATGTGGGACCTGTGTACCAAATTCCAGAAAGATCCATGAAATATTTCCTGAGAATTCACGATAACAATGTTTCAAGGGGAAATTCAACATGATGAACCTGCGTATCAAATTTGAGAAAGATTCAGGCAGTAATTCCTGAGAAATAACGATAACAAAATTTCATGGGGAAGTCTAAAATGGCCGCCTGGTGACCATATTGGATTTTCGATTCGGACCGAAAAAGGCATCCTCCAGATCGAGAGCATAATGGTATGCTATGAGTATGGTACCTGTGTACCAAATTTGAGAAAGATCCATGCAGTAGTTCCAGAGAAATGACGATAACAAAGTTTCATGAGGAAATCCAAGATGGCTACCTGGTGGTCATACTGGATTTTCAAATCGGACCAGGAAAGGTGTCTTGCACAACTAGACCCCAAGGGGAACCTGTGTACCAAATTTGAGGAAGATCCATGCAGCACATTCTGAGAAATCGGGATAACAAAATTTCATGGGGAAAACCAAGATGGCTACCTTGTGGCCATATTGGATTTTCGAATCGGACCAGAAAAAGTATCTTGCACAACTAGACCCCAAGGGGAACCTGTGTACCAAATTTGAGAAAGATCCAGGCAGTAGTTCCTGAGAAATCGCGATAACAAGGTTTCATGGGGAAATCCAAGATGGCTGCCTTGAGGCCATACTGGATTTTCGATTCGGACCGATAAAGGTATCTTGCACAACTAGACGCGGACCAGGAAGGGTGTCTTGCACAACTAGACCCCAAGGGGAACCTGTGTACCAAATTTGAGAAAGATCCATGCAGCACTTTCTGTAAAATCGCGATAACAAAATTTCATGGGGAAATCCAAGATGGCTGCCTTGTGGCCATATTGGATTTTCGAATCGGACCAGAAAAAGTATCTTGCACAACTAGACCCCAAGGGGAACCTGTATACCAAATTTGAGGAAGATCCATGCAGCACTTTCTGAGAAATCGCGATAACAAAACTTCATCGGGAAATCCAAGATGGCTGCCTTGTGGCCATATTGGATTTTCGAATCGGACCAGAAAAAGTATCTTGCACAACTAGACCCCAAGGGGAACCTGAGTACCAAATTTGAGAAAGATCCATGCAGTAGTTCCTGAGAAATCGCGATAACAAGGTTTCATGGGGAAATTCAAGATGGCTCCCTAGTGGCCATATTGGATTTTCGAATCGGAGCGGTAAAGGTATCTTGCACAACTAGACCCCAAGGGGAACCTGTGTACCAAATTTGAGAAAGATCCAAGCCGTAGTTCCTGAGAAATCGCGATAACAAGGTTTCATGGGGAAACCCAAGATGGCTGCCTGGTGGCCATATTGGATTTTCGAATCGGACCAAAAAAGGTATCTTGCACAACTAGGCCCCAAGGGGAACCTTTGTACCAAATTTGAGAAAGATCCATAAAGTAGTTCCTGAGAAATCGCGATAACAAGAATTGTTTATGGACGGACTGACGACGGACGACGGACCACGGACGAAAAGCGATTTGAACTAAAAATGACCGTCAGGATTATGAGAGTTTACCTAAGTCACACCCGCATGACGTTTGTCACCAAATCGCCAACAGTAAAAGCAAGCGCTCTAAACCACTCCAGCTTCCACAGAAAAAGACGAATGTTATTCAATTTTCAATGTCATTGTTGAATGGAGTTAATTACTTGATCAACTGGTCACCATGTGTTAGATAAACATGCGTGTTTTACCTATGTCAACATCGTGTAACAAAGCTCATTTATAAGCTTGTTTGGTACATTGAAATAGATTTGTCACTTTTTCTATCAACCTCTAGGTGTATATTATTAGTTATTCAGGTTTTCCCCCGGGTGTATGGAAAGTTACGACCCTCCCTGAAACTCATACACCCTGAGGAGTTACGACCCTCCCTGAAACTCATACACCCTCAGGGTGTATGAGTTTCAGGGAGGGTCGTAACTTTCCAGCCTCAGGGTGTATGAGTTTCAGGGAGGGTCGTAACTTTCCATACACCCAGGGGAAAACCTGAATAACGAATTTATTACCCTTAAAGCCTTTTATCTTATAGTAAAAATACTGAAAAAGGCCTATCATTTATAACCAACGGTACAACAGACAAATCCAACGGGCCGTTTCGGTTACGAAACTGTCCGCATTTTGCTACAGCACTGTGACAAAGGCGGGCCACACACAATCCATTCGATCTGTTTTCGTTCGGAAATCGACTTTTCTTTTTGGAACAAATCACACCTTTTGGTGAGTTATGTGTCCGAAACTTCAGTAAAAATAATGCAGTATGACTTTATTCCGTTAAATTTTGACGAGTGAGCGAAAGTTATTCCATAAATATTGAGATATGGTCAGCTGAACTTTCGAAGCGAGAGCGTCGTTTCCAATCGCACGTGAGTTGTTTTCTATACACCCCGAGTAGCAAGATATCACTCGGGGTGTATGGGTTTATACGTTCCGACCTTTTAACCAATCACAATCCAGATATTGAATACAAATTTGCTTGTGGGGTAATAAGAACGTATATCAGGGGAAAAAACATTTTCGAATTTGAAAGCCTGTTAGGAATAGTGAATCCTTGAAGTATATTATCTTGTTACAAGACTATTCCCAGGCGCTTGGTCTTCTTGATTAACAGCACCTTGTATTGCTGGATATTTGCAAAATCATCTATTTCGAGATGCAAACAGCACATTTTGCTCTCCGCAAATATATGGGACCAGTCCTTACCCCGAAATATTAGTTGTGTCAGTAGGTAGTTGTCTAAAAACGGTTTGGTTCAGGACTGACTTCACATGTTTACACAGACAGTTTACAACAAATAAAGAATTTCCGCGTCGATAATCCTAAGACCTAATTCATATAACAGCATTAGCAAGAAATAATTTTTTTTTTAAAAATCCAACAATCATAGTATACAAAAACATAGACTAGTTTCATGCAAGCGAGAAGCGATCCACGGTTTTGAATGACGGCAGGGCATCGTGATTTTTCAAAAATATCAAATCCGTATTGCTGATCAGTATTCTTAATCAATACGATCTTCGTCGTATCGCCGATTTGAGAAACTTTGAATGGAGACGCTTAGTGACATAGCGCTGTTTTATAAGTTTCTGCAATAATGTTTGGTGACGTTGATGAAATTTGCCACATTTTACACATGATCTGGCAAATGCTATTAGGCGAGATATGTATACGCCATATGCAAAATTCCATTGAAATATTACTGCCCAGTAACGGTTAGTTCTCCATGTCGATTTCCTATCCCATTTTGGAAGATAAATTCCATATTCGTTTGAAAGATTCTCCGGCCAATTACATTTGATAAACTCTTTATCCAGATGCGGAAGCGCAAAATATAGTGTATCTTATGTCGGCGGTCTCTAATATATGATATTCGTCTGTTTGGAACGATTGTCTCTGGAAACCGACATCTAGACCGCAATGCACGGCGGTGTGCTAGATTCAGATCTAGACGTCAGTGTACCTTCAGATACTGGATGCATCGGAACAACGTTTCTGTCACACGAGCCCGATCAGTGCCCGATGGTAAAAATTGCTAAAGTGTTCCCCTTGGCAAAGTCTTCTTATTGTATATTTTTGTAGACTTTACAGTGTCATAGGCAGGATATTTCATGAGGAAACACATTTTTGTGCCTATTCATGAGTACTGCGAAATCGGCTCCAAGCCACGGTCGACACATAATCACACGAAACATGACAATAAGCATGGGTCATGGTTTTGCACTTTTCATCCGCAGTCGAGGCCTTTTTCACGATTCTATATACGTACATGTACCACAACAAAATTATCTCCTGCTCAGTTTGATTCATCAGATCAAACGACGGAGGTGATTCATACTTACTGAATATTTTGTTGCTCATGGTCATCAGTTTGAAACTATTGTGTATTTCAATGTTATATTTCAGAGGGGGCCTAACGTTGATTTTAATTGTCGTTGAAATGAATATAACATGTCTGAAATTCATTATCGTATATTTATTCCTCGAAACGGAGCACATGTAGCAGATATGAATCAGATCATTGTCAGATTAGGGCTATGGTAACGCATAATATGCAGACATCGCGCACGCATTTGGAGTAATATATTTAAATATAGCGATCATGTTGCATGTCTTCAGATAATATAGTTGAATGTGAAGAACCCTAGTTTCGCTATGTCGCAATATTGTCGCGATTAATATTCACGATTAAACGCATCATGTAAAGGTCGCGGAAAAATGCCGACGTAGGCCTACTGTCAAACAGACATACATGTATGACCACACAGATAAATATTTGTCCCCCAACGCCCGAAGGGCTAAAGTATTGGGATCCGTCCGTCCGTCCGTGCGTCCGACTTTGTTTCCGGACAATAACTTAAGAAAAACTGTCTTTCGTTTGTGTTTTCTCGAAATAGATTGAGAGTCCGAGTCGCTGTCCTGAGAATCTGGGGACACTGAATCTTCACTGTCTATTAGGCCATAGGAGTGAAGTTGAGCCCTAGCTTTACGAGCTAGGTTTTCGTTTTTTCTTAAGTTCGTGATGTTCACGGAGGATTGTTAGTCAAATGATCGTGAGTGGTAACGTTTTTCAACGCCTCACCTTCCAGTTTAAGTCCGTCCTCTTTTGACTTGAGAATCGTTCTCAACCTAGTCTTCTCGGCCTCCTTCCTGAGTGTTTTCTCTCGCCTATCGACATCTGCGATGCGTTGTCGCAGTTCAATTAATTCCTCGTCTTCACTGTCCTCGTTGTTGTTTATACCGTCTTCACTTGGCTGTTTTTGTTGTTGCTGTATCCATTCGCAGGCAGCGCCCTCTTCTTCCACGACGAGTAGCTCCCCTTCATTTTCCTCGGGCAGCCGTACCGACACCGGCTTTATCGGTTTTCCTTTATGCATGGCCTTATAGTCAATTTTCTTCTTATCCCGGCCCGAAGACATGATTTACCGATTAAAAGTTCAGCAATCGGCCTAAAATGTGATCACTTTAAAACTAATAAAATGAATTCAAACGAACATTGACGCCTTATCAACATGGTCATCAAAAAGACCCGGGCGATAAAAATGCTACTGGGAGGACCTGGCTCACAATTAAGAATTAAAAGACAACGTGAACAACAAATAACTTTTTAGAAGTGAAACGCCGTGAAAAATAAAACAAATGTGAGCACAAACAAGGTACCACCCTTACAACCGTAGCAAAAAGTCAAAGAGTGATTCACACTTGACTGACTCTGGTTTATATGATAGATAGTTCATTCATGGGATGTTTCTTTGTTTATAGAGTTGCTTGAAATTTGGCAACACAATATATCAGCAGCATATAGGTATTCCAATGGGTACTAATTGTGCACCCCTGTTGGCTGACCTGTATCTGTTCTCTTATGAATATGACTATATGCAGGCGCTTTCAAAAACCGATCCATTCAAGCCCGTTCCTTCTCATTCACCAAACGCTATATAGACGATCTTCTCGCTGTGGATAATCGCTATATAAATGACGCAGTGAAGGATATATATCCACCTTCACTGGATTTGAAGGAAACTACAGATAGCCCTACAGGCACATCTTATTTAGATCTCTATCTCTATAAAAATGAAGCGGGCATTCTCTCTCGTCGACTTTATGACAAAAGAGATGATTACAATTTCGACATCGTAAACTATCCCTTTCTGGATAGTAATATTCCAGTGGGACCTGCATATGGCGTATACATATCTCGCCTAGTAGCATTTGCTAGATCCTGTGTTAAATGTGATGATTTTAATCAACGTCACAAAACATTGCTGCAGAAACTTATAAAACAGGGCTATTCCACCAAGCGCCTCCACTCAAAGTTTCTCAAATTTGGCGATACATATCGCATGCTGATAGCAAAATACGAACGTAGCGTGCAAGATCTATGGCGCTACGTTTCGTAACTTGTGTCTAATTCCGCTTAACCCGGGGCTAGGGGCCGTATGAACCCATGTACTTCAAGATCCTCATGGTACTCATATGAACAGTCACAATCAAAGCGTGACTGAGATACATCTTTTTTTAGATGACGACTCTATAACGAATATTATGGATTAAGAATACTGATCAGCGATACGGATTTGATATTTTTGGAACATCATGATGTCTTGCCGGCATCATTGAAAACTGTTGACCGCTTCTCTCTTGCAGGAAACAAGCCTATGTTTATGTATACTATGATTGTCTTTTTGAATTTGGTGCTAATACTGTTATGTGGAAAATGGAATAGGTCTTTGGATTATGGACGCGGATATTCTCTAATGGACGACGGCTGGATTATGAATGACGGACTAGACGCTTGTAATTGCATGAATTGTGCCCCAGAAAAGGCTAAAATGCATAGATACATACATGCATGTACACACATACAGACATACATACATACATGTACATACAAAATATACAGACATAACATAATATACACCATTAAAAACTTGATGGCGGATACTCTTATTTTGCTTGCTTATTGGCACGGATATATATTAATATGTTACAGCTTTACACAATTATCTGTAGTACTGAAGCAGTCATATACAAATTTTGCTACATTCTTGGTAATTATTTTGTCTGAACAACTTAACAGTTTTATAAAAAGATCATCGTTTGATATATCGGATGTAACAGATGACTCGATATTCTTCAACAATATATCCCGATGTGCATTAAAAGCAGTACAGCACAATAGGAAGTGTTTTTCATCCCCAATTACCTGACAAGTTGTACACAGTCTGTCACATCTGGGAGTCTTGGTATACCTGCCACTTTCTATTGGTAGTCTATGTGCACTAATTCTTAATTTTATTAGTGCTGATCGATGTTTATAGTTGTTCACTGATAACAAAATATTCTCGAAACAGGGGTATTTTTTCACCATCTTATAAGTATCGAGTTTGCTGGACATATTTAATTGTTCTTTCCAAGTGCAGACAAATTTCTCTTCCAACTGTTTTTTAATGTACTTATTTGTAGCATTAGGGATTTTACACCCAAGATTTTCCCAGATATGATAAGAATTTGTATCCTTAAGTACATTTTTTATATATCCGACCCAGTTATTACAGTTATTGACTCTATGGTCCTCACTCTGCTCAATGAATGCCTTATACAAAAGCGAGTCTGGATCAGATTGAAGAACATGGCTCAAGTAATTGATACTGTTCAAAATAGCCTTTATCTTAAGAGGTGATCTCCCCAGTTCACCCAGAACAGCCAGGTTCACTGCCTTTGAGTGAACCCCAAGGATACTCTTACAAAATTTAATATGAACACTCTCAGTGTCATTTGCCAAGTTAACCAACTTGTTTACATCCGTGGATACATTTAGGTACCCAATCCATATTTCGGATCCATAATTAAGGATAGGTTGAACCATGGAGTCAAATAACTTACAGGACAGTTCTGGTCTGATGCCATTGAGGTTAAGTGCATGTCTAATTGCATACAATGCTTTGCTTGCTCTACATGCCAAGTTTGAAATGGCCATATTAAATTTGCCATTGTTATGAATGACTAGCCCTAAGTATTTGTAGGAGGTTACATTTTCCAGTTTTTCACTTCCAATTGTGAAACATGGATTCTCCTTCTTGCTTTGACCAAAGATCAATATTTTAGATTTTGATTTATTAACGGAGAGTCCCCATTTTTCAACATAGCTATGGAGCTTGTCAAGCTTGGCCTGTAGATCACATTTACTGAGTGACAGTAACACAATATCATCAGCATAAGCTAGGCTATGTATGGGTGTATCCCATAAGACAGAGGAGTTATCAGTTTCTACATCACTTAATAAGTCATTTATAAATATTTTAAATAACAATGGGCTTAGTACGCTACCTTGATGGACCCCTCTTGATACTGGAAAAGCCTTACTGAGGCCATACTTTGTTTTGACACAAGACTGACTGACCTGATACATGTTTTTAATTATTTTGTAGATGTTGCCTTTTATGCCAGCCTGAAGGAGTTTCAAGTACAGAGCATCATGCCAGACTGTATCAAAAGCTTTATGAAAGTCTATGAAGCATGAGTATATCTTCTTCTTAGATTTCATGTGCTTATCAATTATAGTTTTCAGCACAAAAATATGATCTGATGTCCGACTGCCTTTTTTAAATCCTACTTGTGACTGGGAGAGTAACTCGTGCTCTTCTACAAAATCGACCAGTCTGTAATTTAAAATTTGGGTAAACAATTTCCCAATACAGCTGGTTAGGGTTATTCCCCTGTAATTATTTGCCTCTAAAGGACTACCCCCTTTGCGTATGGGGACAATCATACCAAAAGCCCAAACTTTGGGGAAGTTACCAGATGTGAGTATTGTATTGAACAGTTCTGTCACAATATCAATGATGTGTGGCAGAGAAGCATTGATCATCTCATTGGAGATGCTGTCAATGCCACTAGACTTGCCGTTTTTCAGCTTTTTCGCAACTCGCAAGATTTCCTTGCTGCTAATAGCTGCATCAAGATTATAGCTACCAGATGCTGCTTGTTCTTCTAGGCAATGCAGATCGTGTGTCACCTCAGCATGACGGGCTGCGCTAACACTATTTTTGTCACGCTCATGAAGACTGGAAAAGTGCTTATGCCACTCAATACTAATCCGTTCGGCTGCACTACAGTCGTTACTCTCACATTTCAGTTTTTTGACTATATCCCAAGCAACTGAGGCATCGTTGTCACACATCATCTTTAGCTCATTGAGTAGATTATCTCTGTATTGTTTCCGTCCTTTCTTGACCTTGTTTCTGTATTCCCTATGTTTATTGTAATACTTTGATTTGATATGAGCATTACCGGGGTTCTTGTTGAATGCCTTATTTAGCTTATTTGCCTCCTTACGCAATGTTCTACATTCGGTATTGTACCATGGCTTATCGATAACTTTGTTTGACCCTTTCAAGTTACTGATTTTACGAAAAGAGTCATCTGCAGCCGAGGTCACAGCAGTATTAAATAAAGCAATACATTTTTCCACATTTGGGTTGTTTGTTTTCATTTCATCCTTAATCAGCGAGCTAATCGTTGGAAGTGAGCTAAGGAGATTGTCAACAAAATCTTTCTCGCACTCTTCCTTCCAGATATATTTATCGGGTAATGGGTCAGTATGTTGCGACTCTGGCTGATTGATCACCAAAAATCTTAGGGGACCAGTTTTAATCAAAGTCGAGACCATTTTGTGGTCAGAATATTCCCCTAAAAATGGGTGGACTTCAAAATCAATCACATTTGGAATGAATCTATGGTCTGCTAAAAAATAGTCGACAACACTTGCACCTTGTCTATTAACCATCGTAAAGTCCCCAAATAAATCACTTATGGATCTTCCATTCAATATTCTAATACTGTTTGCTATGCATAGTTCAAGGAGTCTTTTTCCCATGGGTTTCACCATGAGGTCACTAGAATTTCTGTGCATACACATGTCACTGATATAATCGATTGTAAGGTGAACAATTGAGCAATTGACCTCACGGGCAATGAAACAAAAGGCTATTTACCGCGAAGTTTTAGTTAACTTGAAGCAAGCCGTCTTTCCAGTTAATCCAATTTCACCAAGCCGAAATAGCACTCCTTATGGTGAGTGAGCAATTATACAATTTGGAGGTAAACCAAATTAACACAATTTTGTATGTGGGTACTTCGCCTCAAGATCTTGCTTGGGATTGTTTTTCACGCTGACCCGTCTATAGGTGTCGCTACCTGCGGGCCAAGTTAAAATTTTGTTTTCATACAATATCTTCTGAAATTCTGACCGGATAAGGACAAATTCGGTAATTGTGGGTACCTTGCCACTGGATCTCACTTGGGCTTGCCCTGCATGCTGAGTACTGAAAGTTACGGTTTCAATTCAAATCAATTGTTTCAACGGCGGGGGACTTGAACCCCTCAGGTTTTCATCTCAATGCAGATCTGAACACATCACAAGACAAAAATGACCCCTGTGATGATTGGATCTCAGTCACGCTTTATAGTAACTGTTCACGAAACAGTACCATTCAGTTAATCAATATACTCAAGGTTCATTGTCGCTTTACCAGAGTTTATATTCTGTTATCAGCTGAGATCGCTAGTCGTATCGGTGAGAAAACAGTAATGTCCATACTGAAGCAACATATCTCCGGTTTAAGGCCATAGTGTAGTCGGCCATATAATGTCAGTTTTGTCGGTTTAGAAATGGGTAAGTCCGAGGTAGGTTTCCTCATGTGAATAGCAAATACTAGAGCATATCCCATTTATTTTTTCATGCCCATGTCGAAGTGTAAACAAATTTCGAAGATAAAAATGTAACATCCCACCCTGCATTCGAACAGTGATTGAAAAACCTTGAAATGTGCTTTGTAACTCTCCAGGATTTCCTAGATGTTCCCCTGGTGAAAGGTGGCATGCTATCTGCACAGCCAAAACCCAAGGCCTTTGCAGAGTAACTTGGAATTACCGGTGATTGCTTACATCAACAGAATAGAAATGAACAATTTGTAATTAATCAGATATGCATTGATTGTTCTTCATATATCATGTATAATAGAAGTTGGCCAGGATATATGTTTTATTTTTTTAATATGTGAATTAATTGTTCTTCCTACTTAATCTGCAAGGGCCTTTGATTCAAACATTGATCCACAACCAGGCTGCCCCAGATTATACATGTACATGCTATGCCAGGTAAAGCCATTGTATGTAATTGAACAGAACATGTCCTGGAGATATTTTAGCTTGTCCACCAACATTCACTGGATGTGCATCCTCCATTTACAGCCACATGAAATTGGATGACCAGTAACATGTTGTACTGCCATAGACTGGTCAGTCTCACATTTGTACTACATATACATATGTATGCTAGCAGCTGTCTGTCTTGACAGCTGACAGGTGAAAGATATGGTCATGTCATCCAAGTTGCCACATGAACAGGTACAATAAAAGAATACCTGAGATACAACACATATCACGAATCGTTTGATTCTTGGTATTTGTTTTAGAATAGGTTTACCAGGAGACTATACTGTGAAGTCATGTGGCTCTGTCAGTATGTCGGCACCTCTTCCAACTTCCCTTATATGTGTTGTAATTGACATACATGAATGGTATTGTGCACCCAGGGTAATTTTACCTGACCAGAATATACACATGGTGAGGTGTGCTGCGTGTAAGGAACATTTACCAACAATTGGTGAGTTTACACTGGACAGTTTTGATTTTCAATCACAATGCTGCTGAATGTGGTTTCATGGAATTAATTAATAAATTGCTTGTCATTTCATTCTTCTCTGGGCGATAAATATTGTCAAGTTTTGTTGTAGTGTTTAAGACTCAAATGGAGAATTGATCTTCTGACTTTGCCATTTGTCAGACAGTCACTATGGCCGACTGGACTATGGTCTTAAGGCCTTTGCGATGGCATCCACATATCAGTGGTAACAACAACAACAGTATTGCGAAAGAGGTAAAGGGGGTATATAATATTCAAAATTTAAATGTCAATATAATATTGGTCATGAAATCCCAAGTAATTAAAGTTTGAAAATTTGGAGAAAAATATTTGTGGTGTAATTATGAAAACATGACGCAAAAAGAATTTGGCAAAATATGAAATATCGCTTTCGACTAACAGTGACACAGACGTTCAAAGAGTGATGTAAATGTACATGAACATATTAGGTTTGACATGCGCGAATAAAAATCGATTTTCCTGCATCATATGAAGGTGAATACAACTAACATGTATGACCCACGTGCATTTGAGTTCGCCATTTTGAATTGGAAACGGTGATCTTGTAAACATAGCACAAATGTGGATATTTCTAAGCGTAGAAAGATGGGAAATGCTACATTTTTCGATGATAACAAGCTGAGGTCCCTGCAACAATGATTACTCGGTCTGAAAGGTTTCTATTAAAGGTAATGTTGCAAGATTTATCATATTTACCAGGACATCACCGCGAGTTTTCCAGCACCAACGTAACCGGAAATGCTAAACATTCCTCCGCAGCGCTCGGGAAGAAGAACACATCATTGGATGTAATATTAAAAAGTAAATAAGCCTGTACTAAATAGTGAAATATTTTATAATGCATAAAACGAGATATTTTGACGTTAGAAATTTTGAACATAGGTGCTGAACTTCTTACTTCCGGCGCAATGGATCCCAATGTGGTAATTCGCCGGCGGGTCTATTGTTCCTGTATGACAGTTGAAGAAAAATTCAGATTTACAAGTAAATATAATGACGATTTATGATCAACTGATGAAGATTAGTATTACATGTAATTGTGCACGTTTATATGTCTTCTGATCAACGATCGGACAGGAATAAAATTAGATTCTGTGCTTTTTCCTTGGACTGATTTGGGGTTTGGTGGTGGTGTTACGTAAGGTATGTACATTTCAAGACGGCATACAAAATGCTGCGAGATTTAAACTTGCAATTAAAATTATGACATTTAGCACATGGATATTTCATTTTATATTACGAACTAATCTCTATCATGTTATATATTTAAAAAATAGTTGGTTAGTTTTATTCAATTTTTTTGTTGAAAACCACGTGTATGGTGGGCTGTTGGTGCATGATGTTACACGTGGGGTACTGTTGGAGGAAATTGTGAGTCAGTCAATAGTTTTTCGTGATATTATGGATCGCAAACATAGAAGATACAGGAGAAAATTTGGTAGTGCCAGTGGAAGGCCAGTTGGCAGTGGTATTACAGGTCATGCCATGCCAACTGAAGAAATTGATGTGGAATCGGCGGAGTCAACTGAGGCTATTCAAGGTCGTACTATCAGATGGCAGACTTCTACTTCCGAGACAGATGTGTAGTAGGGAAAGGGCAAACCTATTAGTATAAACTGTGCAGGGCCATGTTGTAGGTATAGGGAAAATGATGGGGAATAAGGGATATTGTTATAGTTATAGTGGATAAGAAATGACCGTAATGTTAAAGGTATAGGGAAATGAGGGGGAAATAAGGGATAATGTTATAGTTATAGTGGATAAGAAATGGCCGTAATATTAAAGGTATAGGGAAATGAGGGGGAAATAAGGAAAAATGTTACAGGTATAGGGAGCATGAAATGAAGATGATTGATGCAATGGATGACGTCACATTTAGAGAATAGTGGAGGGGTCTTGGATTGTACGTTTTTGGGCTTGAGGCGGGCCATCCTTGGTCGAATTGGATCATGTGAGGTATGAAGCATTCCTGAAGATGTCTGTTCTCATTCCTTAACAATACTAAAACACGATGGGTATTATGGCCCACCATACTTTTTATGCCTGCTTCAAAGTAGTCCGGCAACTTTTTAAAGGATTATTTAGGCAAGTGAGTACTTTTAACAACAGTTCAATCATTGCCTGCGGCGATTGGAACCTTGTACTAGACTACACGACAGATACACAAAACTATACTTCAAAAAATAATCAAAATGCCAGGCTGGCAGTCTTAGAGATAAAGGACGAATTAAATATTAATGACATTTGGCGTCAGTGTAATCCATCCACAAGGCGATTCACCTGGCGAAGAAAGACCGCCACTTGCATTAAACAGATTAGTCTTGATTATTTTCTTGTTTCTGATGATATAGCGATATCACGTAACCGTCCGGACATTGGGATATCGTACAAATCTGATCACTCACTAATTTCTTTGAAATGTTGCTTTAGACAAATAGAGAAAGGTCCAGGTTTCTGGAACTTTAACACATGTCTGCTACAAGATCCGGATTATGTCACACTGATCAACAATGTTGTTAAAAAAACTATCCAGGAATGTTATGTATCCGGAGATATCGACGAACCTAGTTCTCTCAAATTAAATATTAATGACCAAGTCTTCTTTGAACTATTGAAAACTCAAATACGAAGTGCCACAATACCTTTCGCAGTAGCTAAGAAAAAAGCCACTAAAAAGCATGAACAGGAAATAGAATCAAAAATCTTGAGTCTCGAAAAAAATATGGCTTCAGTTACATCCATAAAGGAACAAAACAGAATTATGGAAAGGCTTGAAAGTAAAAGAGCGGACCTGGAAGTTATTAGAAATCACGAAATAGAAGGATCAATTATACGTTCGAAAGCCAAATGGTATGAGAAAGGGGAAAGAAATTCAGACTATTTTTGTAACCTAGAAAAACGAAACTTTATTAATAAAAGCATGTCAGAAATAATTAACAACCGTGGTGATCGAGTTATACTCCCCAGGGGAATTTTAGATGAAGTTAAGTCATTCTATTCAACCTTGTACTCAAAACCGCCAAACGTAAATAGTGACAATGACAATAGCTTTCTGGATCATGAAACTAAACTAGATTATGACCAGCAACAGTTATGCGAAGGACAGTTAACACTTTCAGAATGTTCGAATGCCTTGAAAAATATGAAGAACGGTAAATCACCTGGATCAGATGGATTTCCATGTGAATTTTATAAATTCTTTTGGAAAAGTCTTGGAGTCTTCCTTCTCAGATCAATTAATTATGCGTACGCAAATGGACATTTATCAGAATTTCAGAAACAAGGCGTAATAACATGTTTGCCAAAGGATGGAAAGGACCGTAAATACATTAAAAATTGGAGACCAATATCATTGCTAAATGTGGACTACAAAATAGCTTCATCTTGTATTGCTAACAGAATAAGAAAAATTCTTCCATCAATAATTAGTGAGTCCCAAAAAGGTTTTATAAAGGGTAGGTTTATTGGGGAAATTACGAGAATGGTTTATGATGTTATGATGTGCACTGAAGAGAATAACATACCTGGACTTCTCTTCCTGGTGGACTTTGAAAAAGCTTTTGACAGCGTCGACTGGGAGTTCATACAAAGAGCATTGCGGTCATTTGGATTCGGTGAATCGCTCTGTGGATGGATAGGACTGTTTCAAAGAAATTCAAAAAGCTGTGTGCAAATCAACAATTTTCTGTCTTCTTTTTTTGAACTGGAACGAGGGTGCCGGCAGGGTGATCCTGTATCCCCTTATCTGTTCATCATTGTCGCAGAATTACTAGCTATAGCTATAAAAAAAGACCCGGGTATCAACGGTATAAAACTTGACAATTCCGAAATCAAAATCATGCAGTATGCAGATGATACTACTTTGTTTCTAGATGGATCAAAAGAATCATTGAGGCGAGCCATGGGTATCCTGCAGGATTTTTCGAGTTGCTCCGGTCTTAAAATGAATATTGAAAAATCTATTATCCAGTGGATTGGAAGTAAAAAGGGTAACACAACTAAATTGTGTGAACACTATAGAATCAACTGGGATCCTGGAGGGTTTAAACTACTGGGGATATCTTTCATCCCAGACCTGGAAGAGATGCCGGCTCTAAATTATATGCCAAAACTTGGTGCTATTAGACGCTTGTTAGGATCGTGGTATAAGAGAAATTTGAGTCCAATTGGAAAAATAACAGTTATTAAAACTTTCGCTTTACCACTTCTTACTCATCTTTTCTCTGCTCTGCCTAACCCTCCCGACAATTTTTTGACCGAATTACAGAAAATGTTGTACGCTTTTATCTGGGGAGGAGGGCCTGACAAGATTAAAAGAAAAACAATTATTTGCAGTAAACAAGATGGAGGGCTGAATATGATACACATTCCGTCCTTTATTGATTATATGAAAATTAAATGGGTTAAACGTAGTGCAGCTCTCACAGATTTTCAATCTGATATGATGTTCAAAATCTTTCCGAATATAGGTTCAACGGTCTGGGAGCTGAATATGGTTGGGTTGCAGAAAATCATTAAAAATGTTAAAAATAAGTTTTGGAAGGATGTTCTCTTGGCCTGGATCAAGAATATGCATGGAGAATTGGCTGACTCAGGTACCATGGATGATTTGATATATAACTATGCCCCAATCTGCAATTGGAGAGAAATTAAGAATTGGCATTCAGGTGGGGTCAGAGTTCTGAGAGATCTAGTCAATCATAACTCTGAATTTTTATCTTTCCAGATTTTTCAGGGTAAATTTCAAACCAAGCCGAAAAACTTTTTAACTTATTACGCGGTTATTTATAGCATACCAAAGGATATTATGAGAAAACCCCAAAATCAGGATTCAAAGGAGAAAAAGATACTATTTAAGCTCAAAACCCAAGAATGCTCCAAATGTATATACCGATCTCTCCTACAACCGGTTCAGGAAATCCCTCGCAATAGCCAAATTAAATGGAATGATTTCCTGAATCCTACGAATATTAGTGAAGCTGAATGGAAACTCATTTACCAAAATCCCTTCTCTGTGACTACTGAAACCAAACTCCAATATTTTCAATTCCAGATAACGCATAACTACTTGGTTACTAATACACTTTTGAGTAAGTGGGGAAAGGCAGAGTCGGACAGATGCAGTTTTTGCAATAATGATAGGGAAACGATCTTACATTTATTTTGGTCATGTATCCGTGTCAGACATATATGGGCTCAATTCCAGGCCTGGGCTGTAGAGATAAATATTGCATCTGAAATGGACCTCTCTCACAGAGACGTGTTGCTGGGGAAAGCAGGTACAACGGCTCTGGTTAACCACTTACTTTTAATTGTAAAATCATGCCTGTACGGTTCCAGAAGTGGAGGTACAGTCCCCAGTTTCATGGCTGTGCGCGAATCCATTTATCGGACGAAAGACTTAGAATAAAATATTGCTTTAACTAATGGCTCTCTCGCAGCCTTTCAAACCAAGTGGGGTCCCCTAGCTGATCTACACGCTACCTAAATACATCATATTGATATAATAAGGAAATATGTGAAATAAATCCTTCATCTCCTGTAATTTTTTACTTAAATTCGATGCGAATGATATATTATCTGAGCTACTTCTGTGATATATAATTGAGCTACAGTTTACTGTTTCTTGTGGGGAGTAAATATCTACCTTTTATATTTGAACGTATATATATATATGTGTATATATATATGTATATATATATGGGTGTGTATATATGTGCGTGAGTGTATATATGTATATGTGTATATATATGTGTATATATTTTTGTATATGCAAGTATTGCTTATTCGGGATTATTGGATAAAACCCTGTAAGCCCTTGGCCATGTGGGTAATGTAAGGGTTTATGTAAATCATGGCTTAAAGGTGAACTGAAAAGCTTTCCTATGTTCTGTTAAAATGTCATAAAACAAGAACTTCTATAGTTGTTAGAATTATGTGTGGTAATAGTTCTGTGGGTTATTGTTTTATTTTGGGTATATGAGAAGTCAAAACTTATACCGAGAGCCAAAACTTTAAAAAATGTCATCGCTTGCCTCCCGTTGTTTTTGGAACGTCATGACGTTATAGTGGTCCTCGTTCATTCATCCGACGTAGCATGACGTCACATTCGAATAAAACTTGAATGAAGGGGACCACTATAACGTCATCACGTTCTACAAACCAAGAGAGACAAGCGATGCAAGTTTTCAAGACGGATTTATAACAGGATAACTTAAATATTGTTATTAGTACAATTTTGCAAACTATATTTGCCCCAAAAACGTATAAAAGTTATGTCACATAAGACAAGATCTATATAAGCAAAAATTTAGATAAAATTAAAAGCTTTGCAGTTCACCTTTAATAACGCAATAAATGCCCAGTGGAAAATCCAGGGATTACAAGAAAAAAAAAAAAAAAAAAAAAAAAAAAAACTTTCACAAATGGCTGCCTTCCCTGCTGTAATTTGGATATATTCAGAAATCTAGTAAATTCTTCTTTAAATAGCACAGCACTTGAAAGCCTAATTTTATTTGCCCATGTCGAAGTTGTTGATTGGAGGAAGATACTTTTGTCTAGTTCAGTATATTTCATAGTCTTCAAAAGTTGTGGTCATGGCAAAAAGTCATCAAAGTAACAGGTGAGATTTTTATTTCAAATTTAGTGTACACGTTCTTCTTTCAGTGATTTCATAAGCTGTGATACTTGGAGAACTTACAGGTTCACCATGGTCACTCATTTAATCCAATAACTGGCATTCTCCCTCAGTTCACATTTACCACATTTTGGCCACTGACAAATAGGGATGCCATCGCAAAGGCCTTAAAGGGAACGTAAACTCTGTGGCAAAACACCGCGGGAAATATACAAGAGTCCCTATAGATTAAACGAGAGATCCTGAAGGATCTTGGCGCCCACCATTATCCGATAATTGTAAGCTAATGACAAGAGGATCTTTTTGTCCATTGTTACTAAGAACAAACGATTGATTTGTAATTTTGTTTACAAAATTTTGAATCTGAGCGAAAAAGATCGAAAAAGAGACACTGGGAAACACCAAGATATCATCTTTTTAAGTTTAAAAAGTTTCAAGATTTCTAAAAAACTGTACTTATGTCGGTTGTTATAGTACAAGAGAAAAGAGCACCGTTAGTCTGAAAGAGAATGTCCGGAGGATCATTCGTCGTCGTTTTGTAGTATTTCTGTGTTGCACGTGTCCTCATTGAGTACTGGAAGCGAAGACAAATCTCTTTGACCGTTTGGCATGAGCTATGAAACATACTTAAGATTTTATAATTAGGAACGAATGCTAATTCTGTTCTGTTTACTGGGCTAGTTTGAGATATCTCTTTTAAGATACCATGCGCGAAAATAGTAAGATGGTACAATACTTTTTAATACCGATGATCCCGCGTGGCAATGTTGAAACTTCGAAAGTGTCTGAATCCTGATTATCTCCCTTGGATCGAAACACGCAGTAGTCTACCGTTGTCGAGGTGTAACGTTGGGTCACAGAAGTGACGTCCCTTCATGTAGCCGACCCGTCGGCAGACGAAACAGTTCATTGGACTAAGAAAACTGACTTAAAATTTGAAGAAATACATTTTAATTCCGAATTATTTGAACGCCTTGATATGGAAGGTGAAGGTATGGATATTCTCTATAGTCACTTTATAAAACGACTCGTGTGATGCAACGTCACAACTCGGGAATACCGTATTAATTTTAAGCGTAACTTGGATTTTCGAATCCGACCATAGGTATCTTGCACAACTAGGCTGCATGTAGGGCCATGTACCAAGTTTCAGAAAGATCCATGAAGTAGTTCCTGAGAATTGACGATAACAATGTTTCAAGGGGAAATTCAACATGGTCACCTGGCGGCCATATTGGATTTTCGAATCGGACCAAAAAAGGTATCTTGCACAACTGGACGACAAGGGAACCTGTGTACCAAATTTGACAAAGATCCATTTAGTTGTTCCTGAGAAATCGCAATAACAATGTTTCATGGGGAAATTCAAGATGGCTACCTGATGGACATATTGGATTTTGGAATCGGACCAGAAAAGGTGTCTTGCACAATCAGACCCTAAGAGGAACCTGTGTACCAAATTTGAGAAAGATCCATGCAGTAGTTCCTGAGAAATCACGATAACAAGGTTTCATGGGGAAACCCAAGTTCCGTCTTGTGGCCATATTGGATTTTCGAATCGGACCAGAAAAGGTATCTTGCACAACTAGACCCCAAGAGGAACATTTGTACGATAACAAGGTTTCATGGGCAAATCCAAGATGGCTGCCTGGTGGCCATATTGGATTTTCGAATCGGATTAGAAAAGGTATCTTGCACAACCAGACCCCAAGGGGAACCTGTGTACCGAATTTGAGAAAGATCCATGCTGTAGTTCCTAAGAAATCGCGATAACAAGGTTTCATGGGGAAATCCAAGATGGCCGCCTTGTGGCCATATTGGATTTTCGAATCGGACCAGAAAAGTTATCTTGCATAACTAGACCCCAAGGGGAACCTGTGTACCAAATTTGAGAAAGATCCATGCAGTAGTTCCTGAGAAATCGCGATAACAAGAATTGTTTACGGACGGGCGACGGACGGACGGACGACGGACCACGGACGAAAAGCGATTTGGCTAAAGAATTGTGACAAATATTCTTCCCCATTGTTTGCCAGTGAATGAGAAAGACGCAAACATAGAAAATACTGTGATTCGGAATTTCTCGAGGGCGCCGCCATGTTTATTTTGGGCAGGATTTTAAACCAATGGGAAAGGGTAAATTCAATTGTGCCGATAATCTCCTACGTCATCGGACATTATCTGCGCCAAGATAACATGGCCGCACATGGTCGTTGTTATGCACTTCTCCCTACCCTGCCTGACATATGCAATGTTTATCAAGGATTATAGATTAGTTTTGATGTAGAATACGGCCTGATTCTGGCAGATATTCTACCATGCCGGGCTGCTCTGCATTTGGCTGTCACAATGTGCCAGGTAATCCCGACACATCGGGTCTACAGTTACTCAAAAGCGGTTTCGAATACTGCACCTCTGCCAATTAACGCGTTTTTACCTCCAGAGGCAGAAGAACTAGTGTACGCTGACGTCACGATTCTTCCAAACATGGCGGCCCCTATGTTGTTCCAGTGTAGTGGAGTTAAAACGCTTAGTACTTCTTAAAAAAATATATGATACATGATTTGGATTCTATGCGGAAAAAGCTTTAATTGGCCACGCACATTCACCAGAGTTTACCTTCCCATTAATGAATAGAATTATGCGACAAGAGTAGTATAGTCTACTGAAATCCGCGTAAATTTCACCCGGATGTAATGACGTCACTTCCGGTTTATGATGGCGGTCATGCGGAGGTGTGCGCAGGAGTGTTCTCAGCCAATCAGAAGCGACTATTTTGACCCGGTGCATTATGGGACATATCCAAGATGGCGGCGTCTGCCTTCTGGTTCAAGATGGCGGCATGTCCGGTGTCGAAAACTGGCCATTTTGTCGGAATGTGGTCATCTAGTGTCGAAAACTGGACCCGGTATGGGTCCCGCTAGACGTTTTGGGGTCTAGGTGAGCCACTAGCGGTCCGATGGAGTCGTATGAGGTATCAATGTGAAGCATTCGTGAAGGAGCATCCGCGGGAATGAGTGTGACGTGGAACTGACCTCATTCTGCGCATGCGCAGTAGACAAAGGGTATGGAAATAGACGTTTTGGGATCTAGGGGAGCCCCTAATGGGCCGATGGAGTTGTATGAGGTATCAATGTGAAGCCTATGTGAGGAGGCATCCACCCGGACTAGTCTCTCGGTCGTTGTCGACATTCTGCGCATGCGCAAACAGGCAATTATGGGAAAAGGGTATGGAAATAGACGTTTTGGAGTCTGGGTGGGTCACTAGTGGTCCTATGGAGTCGTATGAGGTATCAATGTGAAGGATAGGTGAGGGGGGGCATCCGGCTGGACTAGTGTGTCATTCGTGTTCAACAGTTTGCGCATGCGCAGACAGGGAATTGTGGGAAAAGGGTGTGGAAATAGACGTTTTGTGGTCTAGGTGAGTCCCCAGTGGGCCGATGGGGTCGAGTGAGGTATCGTTGTGAAGGATACGTGAGGGGGCATCCGCCTGGACTAGTGAGTCGGCCGTTTTCGACATTCTGCGCATGCGCAGACAGGGAATTGTGGGAAAAGTGCATTGGAAGGAACGTTTTAGGGTCTAGGTGGGTCACTAATGGTCTGACTGAGCAGAGTGAGGTATCAATGTGATGCATACGTGAGGGCGCATCCTCCTGGGTGGACGGGTGTTAGGAATATCGTCATTCTACGCATGCGCAGGTAGGCCGTAGTATGGAAACAGACATTTTGAGGCCGATATGGGCCACTATTTGTTCGAATGTGTCTATGAAAGTGTTATTTTGTAGCTCTCGGGGTGTAAACCACGACTTGTGGGATGTCCACGTCACCTGTAACGTCACTGGTGACGTCATCATTGAGAGTAGTAGCGAAAGCGGGAGTTTGAAAGTGCGATGGAGTGCATTTGGAGTAGATAACGGCCTATTTTTCCATCCAACTACCTGGTAGAGTTACCTGTGAGTGTGAGTGTATGCGCGCGTGTGTGTGAGTGAGTGAGTGAGTTAGTGTGAGTGAGTGAGTGAGTGAGTGAAGCGCATGCGCACTAGACAAAGTGTATGGAAATAGACGTTTTGGGATCTAGGAGAGCCACTAGTGGGCCGATTGGATCGAGTGAGGTATCCATGTGAAGCCTATGTGAGGGGGCATCTGATGGGGTGAGTGCGGGGTTGAAATATCGTCACTCTGCGCATGCGCAGTGGACAAAGGAGTATGGAAATAGACGTGTTGGGGTCTAGGTGGGCCACTAGTGGACCGATGGGATCGAGTGTGGTATCCATGTGAAGCCAAGGTGAGGGGGCTAGACTAGGGTGTCGTTTCCATTCTGCTGCGCAGGTCACGTGGGTTGTGACGTCACTTCCGGGTTTCACCTCCAAACCCAGAAGAGTTCCAATGTTCTCTTAGACGTCCGGATGTTCAAACTGCGGGATTTTTCCCGGCCCGGCTCGGCCCGCCCCGGCCGCAGCGCGCGCGCGCGCCGGAGTGATCTGATGCCACAGCGCGCGCGGGTTATCCGGAAGTGCGTGGGTGAATCCGCAGCGCGCGCGCGCATGAAGACCCTCATACATACCCCAATGCAGGCACAGACGTGATGTGCCCGGATGATAGATACGGACGTCGCCGAGAAAAAGACATACAACACGTCACATACAGTCGCCCCCCTCAAGACCCTCCTATATACCCGAAAAGATACGGACGTTACCGAAAAGACACGGACTTTACCGAAAAGACACGGACTTTACCGAAAAGACACGGACTTTACCGAAAAGACACGGACTTCACCGAAAAGACACGGACGTACCCGAAAAGACACGAAGGGAAACATTCTGGAAAACCCCCACAGACAGGTCAGTACATGCATTCCTATGATGTTCACGCATAATAAAAGGATTGATCTGTAATCTGTGTTGTTGTTGCTCTCTTTTTTGGACTAACCCATCAGAATAGTACGTATCACGGACTACACCCGACGTCTAGGCGCGCATGTGTGACCTGGTCTATAAAACACGTCTCTCTGGATCCCACACCTTCATTTCTACGGTTGCAGAGCCATGACGGAGATCCAGCCCTATGCGACTCGCATTTTACAGCATGCCACCGTGGTTAATTCACTCACGGGTTACCGAGCAGTGGTCCGGTCCATGTTTGCAGATGGCGATGACAACGAAGGGCGACGCCAGATCCTGAACGAGTTCACACAAGCGGTCCTCGACAGAGTGCACTCGATGGAGAGGTGTGCCATCACTCACCACTACTGGACTATGACAGCCATCCTTGATGCTCGGGCTATGGACCACGAGCGCTCACGCCCGAACCAGCGACGGCTGGTTGGCCTCACAATAGTCTGTGCCCTATTGACCCTGGCGCTGTGGCATTGACAGTGGCACCTGACTATAAATACGAGGGTCAGACACAGTGTGTGTCATTCAACGATCGTCATTGGATCAAGCATGTCACCAGTTCTACGAGCCATCCTTCCCCTTACACCCCGGGTGGGGTTACACGTCTATGAAGATAAAGTCACCCTCGTGGAAGACCGTGGAGATGTTTGCTGGTCGCCCGCTGAGACCGTATTGAATACGGTTACGCTACACCGTGACGGCCGGACCAAATTTAAACGGATGTTGAGCGGCGAGCTCGACGGACACCTCATCCACATAGACAATGCCATCTACGTACACCGTGGACCCTTCTTCCCACGCCTGGGCCACCAAGACCCTACGCGAGGCTTCACCCTAGACCCCGATCTGTGGACAGCCTTCGAGAAAGTGGTGCCTATCGTGGACCAGCTGTTTACACCGGACGAGCGGTCATCAGACGAGTTGGAGTGGGCTCGTGCCCTGAGAGAAGCGGCGGCAGAACCCAATGAACAAATGTCTAGCCATGAACCAGACGACGATGCCATTGATTACCCGGCTAGACTCAGTCAGCCCAGTGACATGACCACCCGATCCTTTGATCTCAAGGGGTTCTCCCTATAAATACGAGAGACAGTCAAATCTGGTACCATTCACGTACTGACCATGACGGAGCATATAATACTGGCGTATCTCAGCTTGACCCCCGAGGTCTTCCTGCACGTGTATGGGGATAAGGTCGATATCATGGAGGAGGTGGGAAACATCTGTGATGCGGACCCTACACAACCGTGCTCGGCCCACATTCGTCTGTCCCGGGAGGGGTGGACCAAATTCAAACGGGTGTTGTCTGGTGAACTGGACGGCGACCTCATCCACTTGTGTCACGATGTGTACATCCGACGCGGCCCTTTCTTTGCTCAATTGGCTCGGCTAGATGGGGGTACAGTGCATTTTACCCTTCACCCTGATCTATGGTCTGCATTGGAAGATGCCGTGGTAGATGTGGATCAAGCGCTTATCAAGCGGTCATCAGACGAGTTGGACTGGTCATTTACCATGGACACTGTGGAAGCCAACGAAGAAAATCAGAAAGAAACTCCGGCCCAAGATATACCCGTTGTAAATAAACGATAGAGCCAGGGTCCATCATCATTTGTCACCATGAAGCGCTGGGAGAAGGTGTTGGATAACTTATACTACAGTCCCGACAGTCCGGCGGCCAATAGTGCATTGTCGGCTCTCTATCGAGCGGCCAAACCCCAGGGGATACAACGTGCCCAAGTCCGAGATTGGTTAAGAAAACAAGACACCTATACCTTACATCGATCTGTCCGTCGCCATTTTCTACGGAACCGGGTCATCGTGGGAGGAATAGATGCCCAGTGGCAAGCGGATTTTGGTCGATATGAGCGCCTTTGCCAAACACAACGATGGAAATCGGTATATCTTGACGTGCATCGATATCCTATCGAAGTATGCGTGGGTGGTACCCATCCGGACGAAAACGGGGGCGAATCTCATAGCGGCGTTCAAAGACATCTTCAAGACCGGGCGCAAACCTTTGTATTTGCAAACCGACGAAGGAACGGAATTCCTCAACAGACCGTTCCAACAGTTTCTGAAAGCCCAGAAGGTGCTTTTCTTCCATACGTTCAACGAGACCAAGGCTTCCGTGATGCAAAGGTTCAACAGGACATTCAAAGGCCGCATGTATAAATATTTCACCTATAAGAATACAAGGCGGTACATCAATGTTCTCCCGAAACTTGTGAGTGGTTACAATCGAGCCTATCATCGGAGTATAGAGAGAGCCCCCATTACCGTGACCCAACGCAATGAAGCCCAAGTCCGGCGTGTCTTGTACCCCAGGCAATCGCAGCGAACGACGAAGGCGGTGTTCAAGGTCGGGGACCCTGTACGGATCAGTAAAGTCAAAGGCAAGTTCGAGAAAAGCTACTTGCCCAACTGGAGCGATGAGCACTTCCTGATTAAACGGCGCCTGCCCCAACAGCAGCGAGTCTATGAACTGGAAGATCTTCAAGGGGAACCGTTGCTAGGGACGTTTTACGAGATGGAATTACAGCCTGTCGTAAAAACAAAGCAAGACGTCATCCCTTCACTTGCGTCATCGCAGGGCCGACGGGCTCCGGCAAAACGCACTTCGTCAGGAAGCTCCTTCAACACCGACAGCATGATCACCCCACCCATTGCCCGAGTCGTGTGGTGTTACGGAGAATGGCAGGAAGCGTATGCAGCAATGCCCCACAGTACGTTCGTGGAAGGCCTACCCAACCTGGCCGATTTGGAACCCGACACCTTGGTGGTTCTGGATGATATCATGGCGGAGACGGATGCGCGGGTCACCCAACTCTTTACCAAAGGCAGCCACCATCGACGGCTCAGCATCATCTACATTGTGCAGAATCTGTTCAGTAAAACAAAGAACATCGGAACATCAGCTTAAATGCCCACTACCTGGTGGTCTTCAAAAACCCGAGAGATACCACTCAACTGCCGCACCTGGCGAGACAGATATATCCCGGCCGCACACCGTTTGCGTTGGAAGCCTTTAAAGATGCCACAACCCCTCAGCACGGGTATATGCTCTTCGACCACAAGCAAGCCACCCCCGACCAACTTCGACTACGGATCGGCATCTTTCCCGGAGAGGCCCACCACGTGTACATGCAAAAATAATTTAAACACACCACAGTGGCTCCCCCAGCTGGAGTGTGTGTTTGATGATGGGGATAATAAAAAGAATGAATACAACAGCATGGTTGACTTTGTCTCTCTTCTCTGAGGTGGATAAAAAGGGCAGAGTTGTGGGTTCTGGCATTAGTTGTACATGATGTCTGCGCGAGTACGGAAGCACGCTCCCACGCTCCGTGTATTGAAGACGGCCCCACCCGAGTTGGTCCGAACCATTGTACGCGGTGCGGACCCTGAACTTGTACGCTGTCTGTGCGAGATCGGGTACAACCTGTTAAAAGGCAACGTACCACTGACTCCGGCTCAGAAGACCAAGTTGGCCAAGCATAAGACAGGTCTCCGAACCTTAGTCCTGAAGCGGGTCCCTCAAACACAAAAAAAAAGGTGTTACAGAAAGGCGGCTTTCTCGGGGCCATCTTAGCACCGTTGACCGCTTCCGTGTTGGGTCCAGTATTGGGTGGACTCTTCGGCCGACAATGAACCACACGAAAAAAATGGTCCTCGTCGAACCACGGTTCCTTCAAAACCTCCAATCGCCCTACCCTGTCCCACCTACGGTGAAGACCATAAACACCCTCGATGGAGAGATGCAACAGATCTTACAGAGACCGGGGTTAAGCGACAGTGAGAAAGTACAATGGTACAATGAGACGCTTCAACGGTACATGACGTTCATGGACAAATACAAAACGCTCTCTACCCCACCACCACCACCACGTGACACACCACCGACTTCAGCACCGCTCCAACAGCCGCAATTACCAGGGGTACCACCCACAGCCCCACAGTGGGTGGAAGACGAAGTGCTGAAGAGTGTACCTGCATCGTTCAAGAAACAAGCTGGCCTGGTATTACAACGGATGAAACAGAATCCTAACATGACTTGGAATGATAAAGGCGAACTCCTGGTACAGAATCAGGTGGTTCCCGGTACCCACACGACGGATTTAGTGAATGACCTGATGCGTAAACGCAGGTCGCACACGGATCCTCGAGGATGGGAGGTCTTCGCTCAAGGCTTGAAAGACATGCATGTACCACAGGAATTGGTGGGGAACCCCCACCGCTGGGCCGTTATGCAGCGAACCCAGCAATCGCCGAGTGGGCCACTACCTTCTTGGGAATCCGAATGGGAACCGGAGTCGCCCCCCAAAACACCACCACAACGGGCACCTTCTTTTCATGCCTTTAAAAAAACACCCTCGATCAGGACACCCCACATCTCCAGAGCCGTGACACGTAGCAAGTCACCGCGACGAACACGACGCCGGAAACAACCGCCCAATGCCTGGAATACCTATTAAAACCAACAGCAGCAGCAGGACAGCTCGCCATGTTTTACCTCACCCTACCCAGTAACAGTTCGCTGGATGTGTTTCCTGACAACACCGTGGCCAAGTACGTGACCCAGTTACCGCAACCGTTGCATTTACCTGGGCGCTGGGAATGTGGCCTCGTGGATATCCAATACCCTTACTCGTGGTACAACGTGCGAGCCAATGAAGTGTGGTACGAAGTGACCTACGAAGGCAAAAACACCCGACTCGCCCTCCCGGAAGGCCAATACGATACCCCCAAGTAGTTCATGGGTGGGCTGTCAAGACTGTTGCATTATAAGGTTCTACGGGAGGTGACGAATACTTCAAAACCCATCAAATCCATTCCCTTCCAGAATCACGTGGACTTCGATTACAACGCACACAACGACAAGGCACAGCTTATCGTCACCGCCAACGCGAGTGTCGTACTGAGTCCTATCCTACAGCAAATGTTGGGTTTCGATCTACAGACGTTCGCTGGTCCCACCGCCCACCAAGGCGAGATCCCGATGGATATGAAGCCGGGTATGTACGGACTCTACGTCTACTCGGACGTGGTGGACAACCACATCGTGGGCGATATCAACACACCTCTGTTACGGGTGGTCCCCATTAAAAAGACGTATGGAGATCAAGTCACCCACAGTTTCACCCACATGCTCTACCTGCCCGTACGACAAACCGACATCAACACGATCACGGTGGATATAAGAGATGACACGGGACGACCGGTGGCATTCGAACGCGGGAAAGTGGTGCTGACACTTCATTTTCGACAAGCACGTGCTCCCCACTTTGCATAATGAAGTACCTTACGAGTGCGATGCACGCAGCTATATGGACTATTATGCCCAACAGGCCGGGGGTGGCTTTCCGGTCTTTAGCGGTGCACGCATGCAACGAGGACATGGACTGGGGAACATACTCGGCAGCATCGTCAAAACGTTCCTGCCCTTGGTGACGCGTGGGGTGAAAGCAATCGGCAAACAAGCGGTACGCAGTGGACTGCAAGTGGCCGGTGATGTCTTAGGGGGGTACGGCACCCAAAGAAGCCTTGAAACGGCGGGCTAAAGAAGCGGGAGGCGTCTTGGTGGCCAAAGCACAACGCACCGTAGGGAATAAAAGATCTGCCCCACCGAGACCACGCACCAGTCGACGACCGACCAAGCGACGACGCACATCGAAGACCCAGGATATCTTTTCTTAAACATGTCCTTGATCCACGCCGAGTCCTGTCCCTCCACCAACAGTGAATTTGATTTGTGGACCGTGCCGCCCACACAGACCAGTGCCGAACAAGGATTATGGGTGGAGCATCTCCCGCTCTCCAGCATCAACGAAACAGGGCCCATCGAGTTCACCATCAGTAATGCGGATACGGCCTATGTGGATTTAGCCCATACATACTTGTATGTGAAAGCCAAGGTGGTCAGTGGGGATGGCACCAGAATCCTCCAAGCTGCAACGGTGGGCCCGACGAATCTCTGGCTGCACTCGATGTTTCAACAGGTGGATATTTTTCTCAGCGACAAATTCATCAGTGACTCGACCAACACGTACCCCTATCGAGCCTACATCGAGACACTGTTGTCGTATGGCCGAGAGGCTAAAAAATCTCAGCTGACAGCCGCTTTATTCTACCAGGACACACCCGAGCACATGGACACGGTGGACAATGTGGGATATAACAAACGGAAGGCTTTCACTGCGAACGGTGCCTCGGTGGATCTCATGGGTCGACTGCACGCAGACATGTTCATGCAAGACCGGTACCTCTTGAACAAGATCCCCATCAAAATCCGACTGATACGGGCGCCTCCGACCTTCGCCTTGATGGCCACGAACGTAGAGGGGCATGCAGCTGACTATAAGATTGTTATCCAAGACGCAGTCCTGTATGTCCGAAAAGTGAAACCGAATCCAGCCGTTCAATTGGGACACATGAAAGCCTTGGAAACAAAACCAGCCCAGTACCCTATCCGACGTGTACAAACCAAAGTGTTCTCTGTGCCTGCTGGAAATATGGGCGCCAACAAAGAAAACCTGTTCCTGGGGGAACTACCCAAGCGATTGATCCTGGCCTGTGTGGAAAATACCAGTTTCAGCGGAGACTACCCAGAGAATCCGTTTGACTTTAAACATTTCGGCATCAATTTTGTGGCCCTGCATGTGGATGGACAACAGGTCCCAGCCACGGCCTTAACACCGAACTTTGGGCGCAGGAATTTCATTCGAGCCTATCAGAGCCTGTTTACAGCCACCGGTCAAATCAACCAGGACGAAGGGGATTTGATCAGTCGGGAGGACTACGCGAACGGATACACGTTGTTCTGTTTCGATCTGACCCCACCTTAGAGAACGACCATCAGCTGGCCCTGGCCAAGCAAGGCATACGGTTGGAAATCCACTTTTTACGAGCCCTCGCGACCACCGTCAATGTGATTTGCTACGCCGAGTTTGACAACATCATTCAAGTGGACAAAGCGCGCAACGTCCTGTTTGACTTTTCCACCTAACATGGATACAGACCAGATAACCACCGTGCCGGAGAATGACCCAGAAACACGTATGGTCTTTCAAGGGGTGTTCGCCCGAGATGTGTTCCCATTAGACCGTATGTATCCTGCTGCTTACGTTCTCAACACGGACCCGATGGATCGGCCCGGTGAACATTGGGTGGCCGTGTACTTGACAGAACAGCAGGGCGAATACTTTGACCCGTACGGCCTGCCACCCCTCCATCCCGATTTAACAGACTTCATGGATCAGGGCACAGAGACGTGGTGTTGGAACAGTCAACCGTTGCAAAGCCTGGCCAGTAGCGTGTGCGGACAATATTGCTTGTTGCTGTACCATCGATGCCGGGGAAGACCCTTATCTACCATCGTACAGATGTTTGACGAGTACCCTAAGGCCGAGGACCGCGATGTACTCGTATATGACTGGGCCGCCCATCATTTCAATGTACAAGCCCCCTGTTCTGGGCTTAAGTTCTTTCAATGTACAAGCCCCCCTGTTCTGGGCTTCAGTTTTCACGTGGTTGTTCTCACGTTGTTGTTGTTACTGAATAAAAAACAAAACGAGATCTCACCAAAAAACCCTGTCTTGTGTGTTTTCTATATGAGCATAATGCATGAAACTGGCTTTGAACACCGTATTAACCAATCAGTGGCCTAGAATGGAACCAAAGGTAACCCATCCATGTCCAGGAAACATTACCCGGGTGTACAAGAACCCGGATGTAGGCGCGGACGTAGGCGAAAGCATCCCAGTACCCGGATGGAGGCGCAGACGTGAGCGAAATTCTAGTACCCGTCCATTGGTTCTTTTATCGATCGCTAATTGGCTCCTTTTCTCGACCGCTGATTGGTCCAAATGGAACTGCCCATCCTTCCCAGGTTAATTTACAATCCCCTTTTGGGGTTCAAGCTCTGTATATCGATGCCGCCACATTGTCGCCGAACCTTGCCGAAAGGGAGACCTTGGACCTTTTGACCTGGATGTGACCTTTGACCTTTTGACCCGACATTCATCCGCGCACTGCCGGTGATGACTGCGGCGGCATTAGATCACCCCCGCGCGCGCGCGCTGCGGCCGGGCCGGGCCGGGCCGGGAAAAACCCCGCAGTTTGAACATCCGGACGTCTAAGAGAACATTGGAACTCTTCTGGGTTTGGAGGTGAAACCGAAAGTGACGTCACAACCCACGTGACCTGCGCAGCAGAATGGAAACGACACCCTAGTCTAGCCCCCTCACCTAGGCTTCACATGGATACCTCGCTCGATCCCATCGGCCCACTAGTGGCCCACCTAGACCCCAACACGTCTATTTCCATACCCCTTTGTCCACTGCGCATGCGCAGAGTGACGATATTTCAACGCCGCACTCACCCCATCAGATGCCCCCTCACATAGGCTTCACATGGATACCTCTCTCGATCCAATCGGCCCACTAGTGGCTCCCCTAGATCCCAAAACGTCTATTTCCATACACTTTGTCTAGTGCGCATGCGCTTCACTCACTCACTCACTCACTCACTCACTCACACTAAGTCACTCACTCACTCACTCACTCACGCACACGCGCGCATACACTCACACTCACAGGTAACTCTACCAGGTAGTTGGATGGAAAAATAGGCCGTTATCTACTCCAAATGCACCCCATCGCACTTCCAAACTCCCGCTTCGCTACTACTCTCACTGATGACGTCACCAGTGACGTTACAGGTGACGTGAACATCCCTTCAAGTCGTGGTCTACACCCCGAGAGCTACAAAATAACACTTTCATAGACACATTCGAAGAAATAGTGGCCCATATCGGACTCAAAATGTCTGTTTCCATACTACAGCCTGCCTGCTCATGCGCAGAATGACGATATTCCTAACACCCGTCCACCCAGGCGGATGCGCCCTCACGTATGCATCACATTGATACCTCACTCGGCTCAGTCAGACCATTAGTGGCCCACCTAGGCCCTAAAACGTTCCTTCCAATGCACTTTTCCCACAATTCCCTGTCTGCGCATGCGCAGAATGTCGAAAACGACCGACTCACTAGTCCAGGCGGATGCCCCCTCACGTATCCTTCACAACGATACCTCACTCGACCCCATCGGCCCCACTGGAGACTCACCTAGACCACAAAACGTCTATTTCCATACTCTTTTCCCACAATTCCCTGTCTGCGCATGCGCAAAATTTTGAACACGAATGACACACTAGTCCAGGCGGATGCCCCCTCACGTATCCTTCACATTGATACCTCATACGACTCCATAGGACCACTAGTGACCCACCCAGACTCCAAAACGTCTATTTCCATACCCTTTTCCCACAATTGCCTGTTTGCGCATGCGCAGAATGTCGACAGCGACCGAGAGACTAGTCCGGGTGGATGCCTCCTCACATAGGCTTCACATTGATACCTCATACAACTCCATCGGCCCATTAGGGGCTCCCCTAGATCCCAAAACGTCTATTTCCATACCCTTTGTCTACTGCGCATGCGCAGAATGAGGTCAGTTCCACGTCACACTCATCCCCTCGGATGCTCCTTCACGAATGCTTCACATTGATACCTCATACGACTCCATCGGACCACTAGTGGCTCACCTAGACCCCAAAACATCTAGTGAGACCCATACCGGGTCCAGTTTTCGACACTAGATGACCACATTCCGACAAAATGGCCAGTTTTCGACACCGGACGTGCCGCCATCTTGAACCAGAAGGCAGACGCCACCATCTTGGATATGTCCCATAATGCACCGGGTCAAAATACTCGCTTCTGATTGGCTGAGAACACTCCTGCGCACACCTCCTCATGACCTCCACCATAAACCGGAAGTGACGTCATTACATCCGGGTGAAATTTACGCGGATTTCAGTAGACTATACTACTGACAAGATCCTGCAATGATAACACTCCGTCCAATCGTCATAATGATGATTAAAGTTCATTATGTGTTCTATTTGTTGATAATAACAGGGCAGATTATGTTCTCTATACAATATTAGTAAAGTTCCGTAATTATGTTTTGTTACTTCCCTGTTTGAAATAAAATACACACACTGGTACCAAGTAATTTATATTTTCAAACAAATGAAGCAACGACATCGAAATGGCGACACATATTTGTCTAGGTAAGTAGCATTTATTTTTATTCTGTTCACCATTGGTTTAGCATATTTCGGATCTTTCAAGTATGCCTCTGTGTTTTGTTATAACGATACTATTTTGGTTCATACTGTAGGTCGGATGGTTCTCGCATTTGCCATCTGGCACCGAACTGTTCCCGTTTATCCCATTAGGACTTTGGACGTGTTGGAGAGCACACCTTTGGCGATATCATGTGACCTTCCATTTCGCAACGATGTGGACTTGATTTGGTCTAAAATGGCCAGCAATGACAACTACACAAATATTATAACAAGGTATGCCGATGGTAACGTGACTAAAGCAGAGCTATGGAATGATGTAGTGCTTCACAATACGTCTCTGTATATACCGATAACATCTTTTTCGAGAGATCAAGGGAACTTCAGCTGCAGTTTTTTTGAAAAAAGGACTACCCAAGTTGATATTTTAGGTAAGTAACAGGTGAAACCTGGTAATATTTGAAGCAATTCGTTGTAACATATTTAACCGTATCTATAATCTGTGTCCGTCCCCTAATTATGTTTCTTATCCCTTGAGCCAGGGGGCTGAAACTTATCACACGACACCATTGAGCCAAACTCTACCAGAAAAAAATGTAAACAAATCCAAGATGGCCGCTTTGATGGAGCCACAGTGACGTCATTTTCAAAAACGGCATTTTTTGGCCCATTTTTCGGTCAGATTTTTCATTTATGCCATTTCTCCCCTAAAACTGCATGATAAATTAGTAAATATTAATGTGATGTGAAATAAAATAGTTCTGGCTCACTTTTCATCGCGAAAAGCAGAAATTTTGAAGAAACAGGACGAAACCATCACTTTCCTGGTACCCCACGTGGCCGCCATCTTGAATTTACCCGCTACTCGTGGGGGGGGGGGGCAGGTATGCAAATAGGCTCAAAATGACCCCAATATGATATAAAGTCACCGAGTGTCAGCTCTCTATTTTTATCGTTATGGAGAACATTTAGTTCAGAACAAACTTTAGTAGGAAATTTCGCCCCCTCCCTCCCCCAGGCCTAGACATCACTCCCGTGTTGGAACAACGTTAATATGGGGTTTCACACAAAAGATGTACGATGGACATTTTGCTCAATGAATTAACGTTGAAGAGACCCGAGGCCACGGTATCGAACAGTCGACGTTACATCAACGTTCGTATTTCTAGTATTATAGGCCAAAAGAAATTCGACCATACACATGCCCTTAGAATGGTAACATCTGATCCACACCGTAGTCTCAGATATTTTCAACGTTGATTCGAGGATCGAAATAACCGTCATACGGCGCTTGCGTGAAACCTCATATCAACGCTGTTCCATCATAGGTGTGCTATACTTTCCATTGTATTTCTGTCAGTGACGAGCAGTGACAATAACCGAGTAATGCGAGTCATATGTTTGAATAGTAATGCTGAACAATATCTACCTGGTTTCGCCATATGAGTGTTGATAGACTGTGAAAACAACCTAATCGAATTAGCGATTACAGTGATGTAGCATGACACTCACTTTCACCTGGCTCATTTGCCAGGGAACGAAATTTTCATTTCACCAAAGATTGTACAGAATCATAATTTTTTCATGGGTTGAAGTTACGCTGGTCTATTTCGAATAGTAATAATCTAGTATGGAGCATAATCTCAAGGCAGCTAACTGGCTTTACTTGGGTAAATACAATACAATATAAGCAGAAGTAGTATAATATTGGCACACATGGTAATGAGGTAGTTAGAGATGATGGGGTTTGGAAATGTTGATAACCATGAGAAAATATTCTAATCCGCCATTGCTTCTTCTTTTATATTTGTCTGGTATTTGATGTTAGCGTTAAGAATTGCATTTTGCCACTGACTGATTGACCATCAGTGTTAGGAAAGTGGTTGACCAGGACTCGGACGTTGTACTATTTCTGTGGTGAGGTATTAATTATTTTTATCCAGAATTGCAACGATCTGATGGCGTTGTTCACTGTGATTTTTTCGTAGATTATTAGCGGTAGAGTTCGGGGATTCAGAGGAGGATGGTAAGAAAGAGCTCAGTAGCTGTTAAAATATTACGCCTGTGTGGTGTTTTTGTTTTGCCGTTTGTATCGCATAATATACTTGATATATTATGCTCGAGTTATTTATTGTCCACGATTTTTTTAGATCATATTGGTCGCTTCGGACGGAGGACTGTTGGTGAACAGTTTGGCCATAACACTAATCTGCGTTTTCTTGGAGAGGAGATATTTCTAGATTAATATATGCCATGGGTTCACTAATTTTGAAATCGTCTGGATTTTGGCACCATGCATCGTTTTTCAACGAGGTATATTATCAGGAAAATGATTTATTGAAAGGCAACTATGGGATTCCCCGCATTGAATTCGTCTTCCTCGACCCTCGTATCTAGTATAGTGTAGGTAACGGGATGATCTTTGATTCCTTACTACTCCAAGTAGTATAGTAAGAGGATTTCAACGCGCGTTTTCCAGGGAGGTAACTCTTGGTACCCTTTTTTCCAGGTTAAAGTATAGGGGGCGCCACATCGCCTTTCACCTCTGTGGCGCCAGGGGGCGCCACCAGCTCAAGGTCACGTGGAGGTCAAAAGTAGTTCCGGCAACCTTTAACCTTTGTATTCCTCCGCGGTCTGGTGGTGATGCCGTCACTTCCGCGTACAGAAAGTAGTCCCATGTCAACCAAGTGACTTCCAATGTTAATGTATACGGCGAATGCCTAAAAAGAGTATGGGAATACACGTTTTGTGACCGGGGTGGGTCCCTAGTGGACCGAATGGTCGAGTGAGGTGTCGAAGTGAAGCGCTCCTCGAGGGCCATTCAGTCATGGGTGGGTGCATGTAAAATTAGGATTTTTTCTCGAAAATATAAAAAGCGAAACACGGACTTTACCCCTAAAATAGGGGAAAACCCCTATCAACTCTAGCCAAATGGGCTAATATCGGTCCCCGGGCTTATCGGGGCCTGCCTATCAAGTCAATGGGGTGGGTGCATGTAAAATTGGGATTTTTTTCCGAAAATATAAAAAGCGGAACACGGACTTTACCCCTACAATAGGGGTCTGTATTATACAATATAAGGGAAAATGCCTGTATGGGGATGGTCAAATTTTTGTGTGGGCATTACTATGGGTTGTGGGGTCTCGTTTTCTCGTCTCGCCGAGAAAAACACAATGGGAGGGGTCCCGGAGCGAATCGGTGAAATTTTTGGGGAAGTGACCGAGGTCTGTATATAGGCTCATACTGGCTATATGGGGGGAGGGGTGGTCAATTTTTTTTGTGGGTGTTACTATGGGTTGTGGGGTCTCGTTTTTCTCGTCTCGCCGAGAAAACACAATGGGAGGGGTCCCGGAGCGAATCGGTGAAATTTTTGGGAAAAGTCACCGAGGTCTGTATATAGGCTCATACTGGCTATATGGGGGGAGAGGTGGTCAATGCTTTTGTGGGTGTTACTATGGGTTGTGGGGTCTCGTTTTTCTCTAGTAGTGGGCATTTTGGGGCAGTGAAGGAAGGTATTTGGTGTCGAGAAAAGCACAATGGGAGGGGTCCCGGAGCGAATCGGTGAAATTTTTGGAAAAGTACCGGGTAGGTGTGGATAGGCTCATATAGCTCCACACTGGCTATATGAGAGTATAGGTTCAACCTGGGAAAGTCACATACGTTCATTCTGATATGGGTTGTTTGGATTTGTTTTTCACGTCTCGTCATTTAGAACACGATGGGAAGGGTTTCGAAGCGAAACGGTGAAATGTTTGGAAAAAGTTCACCGAGGCCTGGGTAAGCCCATAGGCCTATACTGCATGGCTATGGGATATAGGCCCATACGGGGTGGACGTTTTGGGGTCTAGGTGAGCCCCTAATGATCCTATGGTGTCGTATGAGGTCTTATTTTGAAGCCCTTGTGGAGGAGCATCCGAGGGGATGAGTGTGACGTGGAACTGACCGTTTTCAATATTCTGCGCAGGCGCAGTCTGGCCCGTATTATAGAAAGTAGGCATTTTGGGGGGTATGTGGGTGTGTATTTGGGGTAGAGATGGACCGCTATGGGTCCGAATGAGTCGTGGAAGGTGTCAAAGTGAAGCTTGTGTGGGGTAGAGTCAGAATGGCGTGTTTTTAAAATGCAAGTCGCGTCAATCTGCGCATGCGCAGTTGGTTGTAGTAAGTCAAGTGGCCATTTTGGGGCAGTGCAGGAAGGTATTTGGTGTCGAGATGGACCATCCTTGGTCCGATTGTGTCGTGGGAGGTGTTATCTTGTAGCTCTCGGGGTGTACATCTAGATTTGAGGGATGTTCACGTCATCTGACGTCATCGGTGACGTCATCAGTACGAGTAGTAGCGAAAGTGGGCATTTTGGGGCAGTGAAGGAAGGTATTTGGTGTCGAGAAAAGCACAATGGGAGGGGTCCCGGAGCGAATCGAGAGGTGTAGAGATGGACCATCCATATCTGTCACGCATTATACCATATCTTTGTTGTGTTATACAACACCTGGCCTTCATTATACCATATATGTCCTGTATTATACCATACCTGCCCTATGTTATACAATATCTGTCCTGTATTATACCAAATCTGTCCTGTATTGTACCATATTTGTTCTCTATTATACCATATATGTCCTGTATTATACCAAATCTGCCCTGTATTATACTGTATCTGTCCTGTATTATACCAAATCTGTGCTGTATTATACCAAATCTGTGCTGTATTATACAATATCTGTCTTGTGTTATACCATATTTGTGCTGTATTATACAATATCTGTCCTGTATTATACAATATCTGTCCAGTATTCTGCAATATATGTTCTGTATTATACCAAATCTGTCCTGTATTATACAGTATCTGTCCTGTATTGTACCATATATGTCCTGTATTATACCATATCTGCTCTGTATTATACAATATTTCTCCTCTATTATACCATATCTGTGCTGCATTATACCATATCTGTCCTGTATTGTACCATATATGTCCTGTATTATACCAAATCTGTGCTGTATTATCCAATATTTGCTCACTATTATACCATATCAGTGCTGTCTTATATCATATCTGTCCTGAATTATACCATATCTGTGCTGTATTATGCAATATCTGTCCTGTGTTATACAATATGTCCTGTATTATTCAAAATCTGTCCTGTTTTGTACTATATTTGTCCTGTATTATACAATATGTTCTGCACTATACCAACTCTGTGCTGTATTATACAGTATCTGTCCTGTATTATACCAAATCTGTGCTGTATTATACAATATATGTACTGTATTATACCAAATCTGTCCTGTATTATACAGTATATGTCCTGTATTATACCAAATCTGTGCTGCATTATACCGTATCTGTCCTGTATTGTACCATATATGTCCTGTATTATACAATATATGTTATGTATTATACAATCGGATAGCCGTTGTCGTGAATAACAACAAGTTCAGCAATGTTCATACAGTTTATTATCTCCAATGTTACATCATACCCAGGCTGGGGGAGCCGCCCCGGACATGTTTAGTATGTTCACAGCAATACAAATTGAAATATCAAACACCATGTCTTATTATTTAACGCACCGTCACATTAGATACAAGTGTTTACTGAGCTCAAGTCAACGATCAGCATGTAGACATATAGAGTATGTATGACATGTTATGGTATTCATCAGTGCACGGGTGACGCATTCAGCCGATGGGGTCGGTCAGCTTGGTAACGAAAAACGTAACATTGGGAACCCTCTCCACTGTCCACTTGGTGTTGGGGCGTTGTTGTTGGGCCCATTCCAAGGGATCCACGGTGTCCAGTTTCTTCCGCATCGTCTCTAGCGACACCCGGTTAATGATGGTAAACGGTTGGTCAAATACCTGGATGTTACTGCTCGGGTAAAAGTATCGGACTTGGACTGTCTCCTTTGCTGCAGCACATAACCAAACGCCAGATTCAATTTGAAGGCCGTAGTTTGGTCGTTGAAGATGGCTTCCACGTAGCTACGTAGACGGGCGAGGTCGGTCAGTCGGAAATTGTAGATATCTTGAATAGGGCTATGACGGTTGAAACATTGCCGTATCATGGACCAATGGCGCCGATAGATGTCACTCACTGGATGGGCGTCCTGTTAGAGATCGCTAGGAACATTTATGGGCTCGTCCAGAAAATGTTCGATGTTGTCAGGCGTATGACTCGAAACCGTAACGGTGGGGTCCGGCTGGATATCCAGGCTCTTCTGAACTGTGGGTATAGGCGGGCTCTCCGTCATCGCACCACCGGTGGTGTCCGTCTCCCCGGGCTCATCTTCACTGGGTCTGACCTTCCGCGGCTCCTCTTCAGTGGAAAGTTGTCGCCCAAACCGTAGAGACGGGACATGAATCAAACGCTGATGCCGTCTTAACTCACTGCGTCGTTTGAAGGGTTGACCACAATCCTTACAGTGTTCCGTCGCGCCCTCGTGGAATGAGCGTTCGTGGCGCAGTAAAGGATCCTTCCGATTAAATGACCGTGCGCAGGTTATACAAGTATATCGTGCATCGTTGTGGGTGGAGGCCTTGTGGCGGTGCAAGTCGTGCAGACGAGTAAACTGCTTCTGGCAAGTTGTGCAAGTGAACATCTTGGTGGTTGACAGAGTGTCTGATGAAACTGCCAGGCCGCTTCCCTTTTATAGCACGCTAGCTGGTGATCTATTTTTAGCACACTCAGTTCAACTACCCCCAAGTCGAGGGCCGACTGGTACTGGCGTGCGACTGAGCCGCATTGTGTGTGTGTGTGTGTGTTGGTGTGTGTGTGTGTGTATGTGTGTGTGTGCAGTGGATTTTACATCCGGGATCTTGTCAACATCTGGGTTTCCCAGTGGGTTTTTCCCATTGTTCCTCCGTCTTCCATCCGGGTACTGTGGTTTTACATCCGTGTCCTCATCTTACATCCGTGTTTTTCATGAGCCGCATTGCGCGCGTATGTGTGTTCGTGTTTGTGTCCATTCGTGTACAATGTAGAATTACGTTCTCTTCGAAAACTTCCTCTCATCGCATCAATATGCTCAGACCCATTCAAAATAAACACAACCAAGAGACATCAACAACAATAGGCACATTGCGTAATACACGTTTTATTATCCTCACACCATCACCACCACCACCACCACTGGCGTTGACGCCGTCAACGATCAGCATGTAGACATATAGAGTATGTACGGTATGTTATGGTATTCATCAGTGCATGAGTGACGCATTCAGTCGATGGGGGTGGTCGGTCAGCTTGGTAACGAAAATCGTGACATTGGTCACCCTCTCTACGACCCATTGTGTGTTGGGGCGTTGTTGTTGGGCCCATTCCAAGGGATCCACGGTGTCCAGTTTCTCCAGCATTTCCTCTAGCGACGCCCGGCTAATGATGGTAAACGGTTGGTCAAATACCCGGATGTTACTGCTCGGGTAAAAATATCGGGCTTGGTCTGTGTTCTTATGCTGCAGCACATAACCAAGCGCCAGATTCAGCTTGAAGGCCGTAGTTTGATCGTTGAAGATGGCTTCCACGTAGCTGCGTAGACGAGCGAGGTCGGTCAGTCGGAAATTGTAGATAGGGATAGGGCGAATAGGGCGATGACGGTAGAAACAGTGCCGGATCATGGGCCAATGGCGCCGATAGATGTCACTCACTGGATGGTCTTCGTGTAACAGATCGCTAGGAACATTTATGAGTTCGTCCACGAAGTGTACTTTGCCCTCCACGTCGTACAAAATCTGGCCCAAGGTCTTGTCGTTGGCATTTGACTGTTGAATTAGGGCGACATCATCATCGGCCCTCGTGCGATGGGTGGGAGTTCCCCCTGTCTAGATATTGGTGCCTACGGGCTCTTCTACCTTCAAACGTGGCTGCGGAACAGGGCGTCGTGTGCGTTGGTGTCGCAGCAACTGACTGGTCAGTTTGAAAAGCCGACCACATTCTTCGCATGGCCGCTTGGGTACTTCATGGCGTGCACGTGTGTGGCGCTGTAAATGATCCGGGCGCTGAAACGACAGTGTACATATCGTACAGCTATACCGGGCGGTTCCTTCGTGCTCGATAGCCTCATGGCGGCGCAAGTCGTGCAGACGAGTGAATGATTTCGAGCACGTAGTACAAGTGAACATCTTGGTGGTTGACAGAGTGTCTGATGAAACGGCCAGGCCGCTTCCCTTTTATAGCACGCTAGCTGGTTATCTATTTTTAGCACACTCTACCCCAAGACGAGGATCGAGAATGGTGTACTGGTGTACGACTGAGTCGCATTGCGCGCGCGCGCGTGTGTGTGTGTGTGTGTGTGTGTGCGGGCTGTGGATTTTATATCCGGGATCTTGTCAACATCCGGGTTTCCAAGTGGATTTTTCCCGTCGTTCCTCCGTCTTCCATCCGGGTACTGTGGTTTTACATCCGGGTCCCCATCTTACAGCCGGGTTTTGGACACCTGTTGACCTCAATAATTTGCATATGACCTCTGTGAGGTCACTTCCGCTTCCGTTCACGTGACCGGAACTGACCTTTGGCCCCTGCGCGCAATTTTTATCCGGTATTGTTTTGTCAACAGTCAAATTCCGACGACAAGACCTTGGGCCAGATTTTGTACGACGTGGAGGGCAAAGTACACTTCGTGGACGAACCCATAAATGTTCCTAGAGATGTTACACGAAGACCATCCAGTGAGTGACATCTATCGGCGCCATTGGCCCATGATCCGGCACTGTTTCTACCGTCATCGCCCTATTCAAGATATCTACAATTTCCGACTGACCGACTTCGCCCGTCTACGCAGCAACGTGGAAGCCATCGTCAGCGATCAAACTAGGGCCTTCAAGTTGAATCTGGCGTTTGGTTATGTGCTGCAGCATAAGGACACAGGCCAAGCACGATATTTTAACCCGAGTAGTACCATCCGGGTATTAGACCAACCGTTTACCATCATTAACCGGGCGTCTTGAGAGGCGAAGCTAGAGAAACTGGACACCGTGGATCCCTTGGAATGGGCCCAACAACAACGCCCCAACACACAATGGGTCGTAGAGAAGGTGACCAATGTCACGCTTTTCGATACCAAGCTGACCCCCATCGGCTGAATGCGTCACCTGCACTGATGAATACCATAACATGCCGTACATACTCTATATGTCTACATGCTGAACTCCAGGTGGTGGTGGTGAGAGGATAATAAAACGTGTATTACGCAATGTACGCAATGTACCTGTTGTTGTTGATGTCTCTTGGTTGTGTTTATATTGAATGGGTCTGAGCATATTGATGCGATGAGAAGTTTTCGAAGAGAACGTAATTCTACATTGTGCACGAATGGACACAAACACACACACGCGCGCAATGCGGCTCATGAAAAACCCGGATGTAAGATGAGGACACGGATGTAAAACCACAGTACCCGGATGGAAGACGGAGGAACGATGGGAAAAACCCACTGGGAAACCCAGATGTTGACAAGATCCCGGATGTAAAATCCACTGCCCACACACACACACACACACACACCAATACACACACACCCTTACACACACACACACACACACACACACACACACACACACACACAATGCGGCTCAGTCGTACGCCAGTACATCTCGGCCCTCGACTTGGGGATAGTTGAACTGAGTGTGCTAAAAATAGATCACCAGCTAGCGTGCTATACAAGGGAAGCGGTCTGGCCGTTTCATCAGACACTCTGTCAACCACCAAGATGTTCACTTGCACAACTTGCCAGAAGCAGTTTACTCGTCTGCACGACTTGCACCGCCACTAGGCCTCCACCCACAACGATGCACGGTATACTTGTATAACCTGTGCACGTTCATTTAATCGGGAGGATCCGTTACTGCGCCACGAACGCTCATTCCACGAGGGCGCGACGGAACACTGTAATGATTGTTGTCAACTCTTCAAACGACGCAGTCAGTTGAGACGGCATCAGCGTTTGATTCATGTCCCGTCTCTACGGTTTGGGCGACAACTTTCCACTGAAGAGGAGCCGCGGAAGGTCAGACCCAGTGAAGATGAGCCCGGGGAGACGAACGCCACTGGTGGTGCGATGACGGAGAGCCCGCCTATACCCACAGTTCAGAAGAGCCTGGATATCCAGCCGCACCCCACCGTTACGTCAGTCATACGCCTGACAACATTGAACATTTTCTGGACGAGCCCATACATGTTCCCAGCGATCTCTTACAGGACGCCCATCCAGTGAGTGACATCTATCGGCGCCATAGGTCCATGATACGGCAATGTTTCAACCGTCATCGCCCTATTCAAGATATCTACAATTTCCGACTGACCGACCTCGCCCATCTACGTAGCTAAGTGGAAGCCATCTTCAACGACCAAACTACGGCCTTCAAATTGAATCTGGCGTTTGGTTATGTGCTGCAGCATAAGGAGACAGTCCAAGTCCGATACTTTTACCCGAGCAGTAACATCCAGGTATTTGACCAACCGTTTACCATCATTAACCGGGTGTCGCTAGAGACGATGCTGGAGAAACTGGACACAGTGGATCCCTTGGAATTGGCCCAACAACAACGCCCCAACACCAAGTCGACAGTGGAGAGGGTGCCCAATGTTACGTTTTTCGTTACCAAGTTGAATGCGTCACCCGTGCACTGATGAATACCATACCATGTCGTACATACTCTATATGTCTACATGCTGATCGTTGACTTGAGCTCAGTAAACACTTGTACCTAATGTGACGGTGCGTTAAATAATAAAACATGGTGTTTGATATTTCAATTTGTATTGCTGTGAACATACTAAACATGCCCACGGCGGCTCCCCCAGCCTGGGTATGATGTAACATTGGGGATAATAAACTGTATGAACATTGCTGAACTTGTTGTTATTCACGACAACGGCTATCCGATTGTATAATACAGAACATATATTGTATAATGCAGGACATATACTGTATAATACAGGACAGATTTGGTATAATACAGAACATATATTGTATAATACAGCACAGATTTGGTATAATACAGAACATATACGGTATAATACAGCACATATTTGGTATTATACAGAACATATATTGTATAATACAGGACAAATATGGTACAAAACAGGACAGATTTGGTATAATAGAGGTGAGTGAGTGAGTGAGTAGGATTTAACGTCGTTTTCAACATTGTTTCAGTCATATCACGACGGTATAATAGAGGACATATTGTATAACACAAAACAGATATTGCATAATACAGCACAGATATGGTATAGTTCAAGACAGATATGGTATAATACAGCACAGATATGGTATAATAGAGGGCAAATATACAGCACAGATTTGGTATAATAGAGGACATATATGGTACAATACAGGACAGATATGGTATAATGCAGCACAGATATGGTATAATAGAGGAGAAATATTGTATAATACAGAGCAGATATGATATAATACAGGACATATATGGTACAATACAGGACAGATACTGTATAATACAGGACAGATTTGGTATAATACAGAACATATATTGCAGAATACTGGACAGATATGGTATAACACAGGACAGATATTGTATAATACAGCACAGATTTGGTATAATACAGCACAGATTTGGTATAATACAGGACAGATACTCTATAATACAGGGCAGATTTGGTATAATACAGGACATATATGGTATAATAGAGGACAAATATGGTACAATACAGGACAGATTTGGTATAATACAGGACAGATATTGTATAACATAGGACAGGTATGGTATAATACAGGACATATATGGTATAATGCAGGACAGATATGGTATAATACAGGACATATATGGTATAATGCAGGACAGATGTGGTATAACACAACAAAGATATGGTAAAATGCGTGACAGATATGGATGGTCCATCTCTACACCAAATGCCTTCCTTCACTGCCCCAAAATGCCCACTTTCGCTACTACTCCTACTGATGGCGTCCCCGATGACGTCACAGATGACGTGAACATCCCTCAAATCTGGATGTACACCCCGAGAGCTACAAGATAACACCTCCCACGACACAATCGGACCAAGGATGCACTGCCCCAAAATGGCCACTTGACTTACAACAACCAACTGCGCATGAGCAGATTGACGCGACTTGCATTTTAAAAACACGCCATTCTGACTCTACCACACACAAGCTTCACTTTAACACCTTCCACGACCCATTCGGGCCCATAGTGGTCCATCTCTACCCCAAACACACACCCACATCCCCCCAAAATGCCTGCTTTCTATACTACGGACTAGACTGCGCATGCGCAGAATATTGAAAACGGACAAACTATTAGTCCAGTCGGATGCTCCTCCACGAGAGCTTCAAAATAAGACCTCATACGACACCATAGGATCATTAGGGGCTCACCTAGACCCCAAAACGTCCACCCCGTATGGGCCTATACCCAAGAGCCATGCAGTATAGGCCTATTGGGCTTACCCAGGCCTCGGTGAATTTTTTTCCAAAAATTTCACCGTTTCGCTTCGAAACCCTTCCCATCGTGTTCTAAATGACGAGACGTGTAAAACAAATCCAAACAACCCATATCACAATGAACGTATGTGAATTTCCCAGGTTGAACCTATACTCCCATATAGGCAGTATGGAGCTATATGGGCCTATCCACACCTACCCGGTACTTTTCTAAAAATTTCACCGATTCGCTCCGGGACCCCTCCCATTGTGTCTTTCTCGGCGAGACGAGAAAAACGATACCCACAGCCCATAGTAATCCCACAAAAAGATTGACCACCCCTCCCCCCATATAGCCAGTATGAGCCTATATACAGACCTCGGTGACTTTTCCCAAAAATTTCACCGATTCGCTCCGGGACCCTCCCATTGTGTTTTTCTCGGCGAGACGAGAAAAACGAGACCCCACAACCCATAGTAACACCCACAAAAAAAATTGACCACCCCTCCCCCCATATAGCCAGTATGAGCCTATATACAGACCTCGGTGACTTTTCCCAAAAATTTCACCGATTCGCTCCGGGACCCCTCCCATTGTGTTTTTCTCGGCGAGACGAGAAAAACGAGACCCCACAACCCATAGTAACACCCACAAAAAAAATTGACCACCCCTCCCCCATATAGCCAGTATGAGCCTATATACAGACCTCGGTGACTTTTCCCAAAAATTTCACCGATTCGCTCCGGGACCCCTCCCATTGTGTTTTTCTCGGCGAGACGAGAAAAACGAGACCCCACAACCCATAGTATAACACCCACAAAAGAAATAAACACCTCTCCCCCCATATAGCCAGTATGAGCCTATATACAGACCTCGGTGACTTTTCCCAAAAAAATCACCGATTCGCTCCGGGACCCCTCCCATTGTGTTTTTCTCGGCGAGACGAGAAAAACGAGACCGCACAACCCATAGTAAAGCCCACACAAAAATTTGACCATCCCCATACCCCATACAGGCATTTTCCCTTATATTGTATAATACAGACCCCTGTTGTAGGGGTGAAGTCCGTGTTCCGCTTTTTATATTTTCGGAAAAAAATCCTAATTTTACATGCACCCATCCCATTGACTTGATAGGCAGGCCCCGATAAGCCCGGGGACCGATATTAACCCTTTTGGCTAGGGTTGATAATTTTACATGCACCCACCCATGACTGAATGGCCCTCGAGGGGCGTTTCACTTTGACACCTCACTCGACCCATTCGGTCCAAAACGTGTATTCGCATACTCTTTTTAGGCATTCGCCGTATACATTAACATTGGAAGTCACTTGGTTGACATGGGACTACTTTCTGTACGCGGAAGTGACGGTATCACCACCAGACCGCGGAGGAATACAAAGGTTAAAGGTTGCCGGAACTACTTTTGACCTCCACGTGACCTTGAGCTCGTGGCGCCCCCTGGCGCCACAGAGGTGAAAGGCGATGTGGCGCCCCTATACTTTAACCTGGGAAAAAATGGCACCAAGAGTTACCTCCCTGAAAAACGTGCGTTGAAATCCTCTTACTATACTACTACTCAATCTCTTCCTGTATTGCATGTAGAAGCGAATGCAGGTTGTTTGATCTGCTTACACTCAAACCAGTTACCTTATTTGAAAAAAAAGTCCAAAAGTAAAGCAGATTCCTGTTTTGTCTTGTGTTGCCTTTACATATCCACTTCCAACAATATATCCTGCTTCACAGCAAATCCCTCGTAATGTTAAATGACCATATTTCATTAAAAGAACTCTACTGAGACCAGACCAATAATTCCCGGACATTGTTTCATCATAGGTCAGTGATCACTTAGACGGTATGAAAACATGATAATATCCAGAACGAAATTTAATGGAACAAAGCCAACCGGGGGTGCTCAATTTTACTAGTTTCGCGTTTGAAGACAATACTGGAATTCAACTGGTCGTGAATGTTGTCAGCGCGCGTTAATTTCGCAGAGGAATTGCGTGAAATTTACAGAAAATTTGTTGGACTCACTCACCGATATTCAACCACCACCACTTTATCTGAATACCAACCGATCGTAGGGGTTGCTTGCCCCATACTCCGATACATTCGGGGGTACTAACATTGCCCGGACTGAATCGGTGAATTAGTTTCATTTTACCTGTATTTCTCAGATTGCCTGTATTTTCGAGTCTATTTCCATGGCCCTTCAAAACTATGAGGCTGAGTTTGCATGTGTATGACACAAATCACCAAGGCCAACTAGGGTTAAGAAGATTAAATGTACCTTCAAGTATTTTTCAATGGTGCTGCAGTGTGAGACGATCTGTTCAGATATGTTGAGGGGGCGTGAGTATTTGGTGTGATGTCCCACTCAAGGTTATTTCACTTTTCTGAGCCGTGATCATGAATCTGAGTCTAATGTACAGGACTGTTGAAGCGTCTGGGAACTTCTACGATGTTTAATCTATGCGAGTAACTTTGTAGAATAATATTCGTTTTCACACAAATGTCAAGTATGAAAATCACTGCCATCTAGTGTCACATTTGGGAAAGTGTATTTATAATGCGATCTGTACCTTCGTTGCAGTTCCAGTACAAGGGATAACTGTCGCTGTGATAGAAGATGATGAACATGGTGAAGAAGGAAACACGAAAGTAAATTTATCATGTAGAGTGGAGAGAGGAAATCCGCCGCCACGATTTTCCTGGGACGTTGATGGAATGTATGCTGTCCGTGATAAACGCTCCGAATATATGGATCCTTACGTGGATTTCATTGAAGTGACCAAGAGATTGCCATACAGAGTCGAATGCTTTGCTAACAATAGCGTTGGTGTCACTTTATCTGCGACAAAAATCTTACAATCTGAAGGTAAATTTATTCCTACACGTAGGACGCTTCATTTGTTCAATTAATTTCCCATTATGTACGAACGATGTTTCAATCGGAGCAGACCATATCTCTTACAATTTGGCTGAATTATAAACAATAATCAAGTCCTGTACCTAGCTTGCTCTCAACTAAAAGATAATTATACATATATTTCTTTGAAGGTAATAAGATGACACAAGTTTTCCCGGTGTATGCGGCATTGGTATTTGTTTCTATCGCATCTATCATTATAATGTTCTTGGTCGTATTATTTGTGCGTGTGAAGATGAAAGGTTTCAGAAAAGGTAAATCATAAAGCTATATTTCCCTTTCCACATCTCTTTATATTGCACGCCATTAATTTTCCCTTCACTGCAATAATAGTTGCATTTAACAAGAATATATCAACTGTGATTTTGTCCCAACTTTTGGGACATGTCATCGTGTTCCCCTCAATGAAACAGGTCTCGGTGCGATGGTGTACGATAACAGTTTCGTAAATGACACGGTTCTGCGGGTTTCAAAAGTTATAGTGTTTTGAACTGATCTGTCCATTTTATATGATCATCTTATAGATTGGTGCGTGCAGATTCATACGTCATTGTATCATGTGACACAGACTGTTGCAAATATAGGACGGTCTGACTAGTTTAAGCCCCAAAATAAGTTCAAACCATTCAAAATGCAATTCACAAAGAGATAAAAGCAATATCACTTATTTTAGAGATACGAATCAACGATTTTTTTAAGCTTCAAAGGGTATTTAAACTTTGCACCATAATATAAATGTATGCGTTATCTTCATGTATTGCTCTGAAACTTCATTAACACTATCTGTAAGGTATAGTTACTAAATTATTAACAGAGGGTGCACAACTCAGATTATAAGAGTTCTGATTTATATTTGTGATAGTGGAAAAGTGGGGCGAAACATGACGTTCTAATAAACATCTCACATGTTAACTCATTTCAAACTGATATATTAAGCATGCACGTGACATGTTGAGCAAAGGAGGTTCAGAGATTATGAACTTTCTGTACTTTCTGTACTGTAGACCTAATTTGTAATTTTGTTACGTTGTTTGAAAATCAACGAACGTCTTGAAGATCATAATTTGTTTTGTGTTCTAGTACACACCTATTATTTTTATTTCAGCTGAGCAGGCACAGAATGGAATGCCAGGTTTCGCAGAAAATGTAGAGCCAGAGGTAAAACATTAAACTTCTGTGCATGGCTTAAGTATGAACTAAGCACGAGACTTCTTGGTGTCTTAACTATGCCAGAAAACTTAGTATCTAGTTGTGCAAATAGTGCTGTTCATGCTAGCATAAGGGTGATTCATAACTGATTTATGTTATCGGAACAGTAGGCTTTTAGATGAGTCAGACAATGTTTCTTTGTGTATGCAAACTATTTTTAATATCTGTTGGTAATACTCAATTATAAAGTGATCATAAGAGCCGCTAAATATCTCGATCATATACTTATTCTTTCCTCGGAAAAACTTTTTGATAATGGTTCCTTTTAAACATGATTATACCATACCGATTCTGTATAGGCCCCACAACTTATGAAACGCAGCAATTACCAACATGGCAGTGTGACTAACGTCACAGGACCTACGAAGTAGGATAGGCATTAGGACTCCGCCACGCACTGAGCTCTTGGAAATCCTGCCCATATTAAGATGGGCACGGCCCAAGTCAGAATCACCAGAGATTTTTATCAAAAATCACCAGAAATTTTCATCAAAAGTAGGTCAGCTCAGAACTTGCTGGTAACAGTCCCCTAATGCACCTTCATGCAAAAAATCAAGAGCCTAATGTCAACGGTTCTCCTTATTTTGCGGACGAAAGATCTCGGATGGACTGACTCACTACCGGACAATTTGCAATTTGTAGCCTACTTCGTAGGAATAAGTTTGTTAACTCAATTATAAATTCAATTACCTCTGATATAATATTTATCATGAATACTTCCTAAAATTTTCATCAATTCAAATCAACTTTAATTTGATTTTAATGTATCAAATGTTAAAAAAAATTGGTGAAGTTCCCGTAGGCCTTAATTAGAGATATGAGTAAAACAAGTAATTTGTGAAAAGCACTTCCTGGTAATTTCTGTTGTATGAAATTTCATTCCTAGTTTTGAAAGGATGCAACTACATAATCACGTAGCAAATCTCCGTGGTTTCAAGGCCTAGTTAAAAACATTCGAAACAAACATATCTATTCGTGATAAGAGTACGAGATGGGGGGAAGCATAAACTTAATGGGATCAAATACACCAGACCCCATGACCAATGCCATCGGCGACCTTGAGTTCGAATCCTATTGTTAGCGAGAGATTAAATAATCGAAACACGGTTATATCATGGAACCTATAGGTATCTAGACTTCATGATAATAATAATCCAAATTTCCATATAGCACTTCCAAGCGGTTCCATCATAATTATTGCACAGCAAAGAACCAGGAATTTATTGTATAAATGACCATTTACCTGGTCTTATGTTGAATCCGAGTTCCATCTTATCAATTTTTAAGGCCGTGTAATAATTTAAACTGTTATATCATTAACGAATAATTGCCAAGAAGACGAACAGTATCGAATAGAATATGTTCACGTTATTTATTTTGTTTATCACAGTGTTTACTTGGACATTATGCGGAGTTGACATTCATTGGCAATGCAAGCTCGACCGTTAGGCGGACTGACCCACCTACAGAGTATGCCACCATTAACTTTGCTTCGATACGACCACCAAAAGCTTGTCCGGGACCTTACCTCTGGTGATTTGTTTTAGTTTCAGAGTGTATATCAATATCTTTATCAGTTAAAATATTTGTTTTTATCTGAGCCATGAATAAAATATATTAAAGCATTAGATAAATATATATTATCAAAGTACAACAATAATATAATGATACAAGTATATAATAACCCGACTATATATTGTTTACAGAACTTCTCCTTTCTGCACATGGTGTTTACACCGCAATTTGAACGCATTCTACGTTTCGATTGCTTGGATCTCGACTGGAAATTCGGTGCTGTAATGCTGTTATATGAATTGGGTCTTTGGATTATGGACGTGGAAATTCATTAATGGACGACGGCCGAATATTGAATGACGGACTAGACGCTTGTATTCGTGTTGGGATAATGAAAAGATATTGGGTGCGATTTTACCATAGATGTGAATCTAGTAGTAACTAGAGAAACAGACAACAGTCTAAACTTTCCATTCGTATCGAATATCAACTACTCGGGTTTAACTTAAATTGATACGCTGATGCAATATGAATATGCTGCTGATGATTAATCCTGATATATATACCAATGACATTCATGAATGACGAGACAATATGACACGCTGTTACGAGACAATATGACACGCTGTTATCATGTTAATGGGTACAAGAATTGATGATTGATTGAAAACAATGGAAAAGATAAAATTGTAAATCAAATCTCCAACAATATTTGTGATATACATGTAATACAATATCGGATGCATTACAATTGAACAGGACTCCTATATGTTTAGTCTTCAACCTATTATTCTATGCACTGTTATACATTGAAAAGAGTTTGAACAATATATTATTCAGTTACATGTATACAAGATGAATAAAAAAAGCTGATTCATATTTGCTTGCCTAATAACATTGGTAAATATTCTCCACAGTGTTACTTAATTATGTTGAATAAGACAGTGTAACTACGTTTTCCGTATGACTTAACATGATGCAATATGATAATTCGACGGTCAGGTATCAGGTATCAAGTTCCCGCCATTTTGGAGAGCAGAATAGAAAAATTCAATGAAAAATGGATATTGTTTCACCACTTTTTTAATAATATGCAGCAGTAGTGGAATATATTTGAATTAGCGAATTTGCCTTTTCTAGGTCAGAGGGATTTGTGTGCGTCTATGTATTCATTGAATGTCTGTGTATATATATGGAAAGAAGTATGCGTTTATGTATGTAATGTTATGTGAATGTAACTGTAAATATGATTGTATTTTGTACATATGTGGCAACAAAAATGAATAAAAATATATAAAATAAAAAAAAGTTCCCGCCACTTCAGTGACGAGTTCAGCCTACGTCGAGAAATGCAAATACAAACAATATGCATAATAACTATGCAAAATTTAAGATTAATATCTGGTAAGAAAGATATGAACATACCACTTAAATAGACCTCAGTCAATCTGTAGAAGAATCAGTTTGACAATATGAGATTCGTACCATGGTGTCGGCAATTTTCAACTTGCCACAACTTCAGACGCGAACAGCCTAAAACAGTCACCAGTCTAACACGCATGACACGCATTCAGCTAAGCAATGATTTATTTCCATCTGTATACAATAATACAAATATAGGTAGAAAGATGCATATCTGGGACAGGAGCCCTTCTGGACAGGAGCCCACAAGCACATTAGCCATTCGAATAGGAGCCCACACGTTTTATCCTTAAACTGGACTCGAGCCCACATTTATATATTTTAAATGGGGAATCATGCAAATTTAGGAAAGAGAACAATGACCAACAATGAGGCTTTTTTTATATATTTAGAACAGTATATTATAACAACATTTAAATACATAGCACATAATTGGTATGCAGCACATTTTGCCTGAAACGGTTCTACGTTAGGTTATACAAGCGCTGGATGAGCGCAAAGACCTCTGTCGAGGCAATAGGGGTCCGTCAAGGCAATATTGTAGGGGAATACCTCACTGAATAACGTAGGCCCGGGTGCCAAGCTGAAATTTGCAATTGTTGGACGTTAACTTCACTAATCTAATTAACCTGGAATTGGAGGTTCCCCACTAGTATGTGCAGCCAGGAATGTGGAAGTCACATTCCCCGCAAATTATTTTTGTTTGATTTCACGTGCTTGTATTATTGGAGCATGGCATATAGTATATGGATGGACAACCTGGAATGCTACTTGTGATACTAGACCCCCTTCCCACCTCCAACTTCCTCTGAGAAAACCCACCCCACACCACCCAAATCAACAAGATAGTGGCAGAAATAAGGCCCTGTGTGCCTTGCAACAACTCGCTTGTGACTTCATATTTTGTATGTGTATGTATAGCATCATCATTGACAGAATCCTCTGCAAAACACACCTTCACCATACTGTATTAATGACCATGGATTTGTACATGTATCACATTCATATTGAATGGTGATGGCTGATGAGAATATTGCCCATATGCCAACAAATAAAAAGTTCATCATGGTAATCATAAACAACATACCATTAATACTACTCTCAAATAATTATCTTTATTTCTTGTCATTTCTTGTATTATGTTTGAATCATGGTAACAGCTATTCAAGGGTATATATGTCTACACTAAACTGAAGGAGAGCCATGATGCTTATTATATTATGTTGTAAAACTCCACTTGCTAATCTCCATTGTGTTGCTTATTGTGAAAATAGATGAAGTTATGAAAATAAATTTAGTATGATTGCACATTGCCCTCAAATTAGAAAATATCTCCAGCAGTTAAAGTTAAGCCAATCATAACAATACATAACACCATGATATTGTTGTAATATCACCCATCACTGATTGTAATCTGTTAACATAGAAAGGTACACTTGCAGGAAAACATGTTCTTGTATGTATTGATCTTTGGTTAAGAATTAATGTAATAATGCATGACATACATGTACCTATTCTTTGTGTTATTCTGTATGCAATTCATTCCGTATGTATTTTATACATGTACATATTCCGAAAGTGGAATTAAAATTTGAATAAAAGACAATGTCCGTCTTTTACCTCTACTCAGGAAATTAAGTCTTTGTTTCCGGTAGCTAAATCATTTTAGACACATTCAAGTCTTCACTTGGTCAAGAAACATAATTTTGAAAAAAAGTATAGATCTACACTGGTGCAGACCAGAAACATACAGCTTCTTGCCTAAACTGGGATAATCTTATCCATTCAAATATTCCAAGCTGGAGCTGCTACCACTCAAATCTGGCCGACAGATATTTTATGACCATTGATGATATTTGTGACGCATGCTGCAGGACTTCAACTTCCATGGATCTGATATTATCCACACAATCCTAGTCTACATGATACTGTTGCCATAGCACTGATAAGCTAAGTCCCTTCATTTATGTGTTCTAGACCCAGGAGCTATTGGGAGCTGCAGGTTTTGTAAAAGTTAGATCCAATTATTCTGAGTGAAGGAATGAAGTCCGACATGGTTGTTTTAAGTTAGAACTCAGCATCCTTGAAAATGTCTGACAGATTGACACATGTATCACCCTGCAGGTGGTCATTACATGCGTAATGTTTATTTCCTGGGGAATCAGCTGATATCCAATGGGGAGGGGGTGGTGGTTTGCACAATACTATGTGGCCAATCACTGGCTCTGATTTTCACCACCTCATTCCACACCTCATTCCACAGCTAAACCAATCGAGAGTCTGGATTGGTACTTCCAGTTCATCCAGTATATCCATTGTGTAACAGTCCTGTTGCGTCTTATATCAGAAGTGCTGAATCCATAACCTGCAGGTTGGAATCAAGTGTATGCATTTAATATCAACACTCAGTTCATTGAAAATGTTTTTGGCCTTCATTATATTTTATTTTTTCATCATGCACAACAACAACAACAAAGATATCTGATGGATATATATGTGCAGATTTGATGATTGTGTAAAGTACTAATGGCCTGCCATAATACATCAGTAATAATACATGTAGTAAGATACATACCAGCTGGACTTGAATCTGCATTATACTTCAAAGGGGTTTTGTGGCATACATGTGTCACAGCACACAATGTCGATCTCAATAAACTGTTGGGATAAATGAAAAAAAAGGTTTACAATTAAATATAAAAAAAATGAACATAAAATGTATATGTATGTTAATTATCAGCTTTATTAAATAAGCTTACAGACTCATACAGGTAGATCAAGTTGGTACTTCTGCAAAATCAAACCATTATTCAGCTGTTTTCACTCGTTCATTTTAAATGGACTGTAAATTAAGCTGAGCATGGTATCCTGAGTCAAGGTAATTTGATAGATTCAAGAATAATTTTTAGTTCAGTATATTGAAATGTTAATTGACATGTATGCTGCTGGGGGATGAACCTTTGAAATGGGAATTGGGACAAACAAACTATGATTTGTTGCTTCATTACAATGATGCTGGTAAATATTTTATAAATGCACAAGAAATTCATGCCAAAATGCATAGCCCAACACCCTCCCCCTCAAGGAAATAGAATTTATCAACAATATTTAGAATATTTTTCTATACAACCAGGCTGGTGGATATCATCAACTAAAAGAAAAAAAGTATCAGTAAAATCAGGGCATCGTCAATTGTGCTGTTGATTTCCACAGTCAGTGCGTGCATGACCCCTCAGTTATTTTACATGCAACAACAACAACTTGGACTATTTGGTTGACTTCGACATAAGTCATCAGCCGACAAATATTTTGCGATATATAGAAATGACGAGTGGTGTACTAGGAATCATTGTGTGGTAATGGCATAAAATGGCGGCAAGAAACTTACCTGAAAAACGGCAAAAAAAATCGCATCGTCTATCTCTACAACCTGGAGACCTGCCATGATGAATCTCCCGCTGGAAGCGGCCAACCTGATAATTGTATCGCTCGTCCGTCCTTATGGCTATGGAGGCCGATGGATGGAGAGGAGACGGGTCGGTCTTCATGGAAGAGAGCAGCAGCTGTGGGCCTCATTGAGTCATTCTGACGCATTATGAGCAAATTGTTTTTAACGCAGTAATTGTGCTATTGTTTTTCTTTTATGTTTCTATTAATTTCTGTATGGTTCATATATGGAAATAATGTATTGTATTGACTCGCATTACGGGAGCATGATGGGAGGTGGGAACCCGACTACAGAAGCAAGGCCCATTGAAATGCATTCCAATGAGGGTTCCCCATTATTTCAGAAGTGTCCAAAATCTGGCCTCACAATTGTGTCGGGAACCATGGCAAGCCCTATTGGAAATCACATGAGTCGTGGGTTCCCCATTTGACAATTTTATGGCGGGAGATTTCACCGAATATTTGATGACACTTTATCAACTAAATATTTATTGACAGTTACAGCACATGTGTTTCGAACTGATATCAGTCGATAAGAAACGTATACAATAGCCAGCGGCAAACAGCGTCTGTGCCACTCTCTTGTGTAGCCTCTCTTGTAGCTCGATGTTGGTTCGTCATAGCCGTTTCCTTTGGGCCTGACTAATGGCTTCTGCTGGGAGGGCAGTGGATACCAAGGCGTTGTCTTTCGATAGAGAATCAATGAGGATCCATATCGTTGCGTTCACTGCTTATGTCCAACAAGATGTGTAAATGCATTATTTCAAGCCCCGTACACCTCTTTGATCTTGTCTCTGCAATCAAGTGTAGCGTCATGAACGTTCCAGACGACTGGTACCAAGATGGGTGGTCCTCGTCGGAAGCGCAAAGGCGGCAAGGCATCATCTGCATTCTGGGGAGGCTGAATGCGTCGAAACGAACCCGACAAGTATGCCTCATCAAAATATCCATCAGGGGATCGAACCCTTCTGGCGTAATGTTCCTCGGATGGGCCATTCCTTTCCTTCCATAGACAGGAATGCCAAAGCGTCGATCATCCCGCAGAAGGTCTTGAATCTGTCGAACATGTTGTAAGTGATTAGGTTATAGTTTACCCCTACATGATCTATGATTTTTGGGACTGCGACAGCTAGGGACTGAAACTTACAACAATATACCTCTGTGTAAAGCTCGATGAGAAAGTCGAAGATGAACACTTTGTTGAAGTCACAGCGACGTCATTTTCAAAAAGGCATGTTATGATCGAGTTTTCGGTCAGATTTTTCGATTTTTTTATTTGTTTGTTTTCTTCGCCAAAGCTGTAAGATCAATTAGAATATAATAATCTGATATGAAATAAAATAGTTTTTGCCAACTTTTCCTCACCGAAAAACAGGAATTTTGAAGAAAATGACGAGAACATCACTTTTCGTGTACACCATATGGCCACCATTCGAATTTACCCCATGATGCTCTGCTCGAGGTGTTATGCAAATAGGTTCAGAATCCCAACATTATGATAAGCTCCAAAGTCACGGAGTAAGAGCTCTAAATTTGTTGTCGTTCCGGATGAAATACGTTTTGATAAGGCCATAATGCCACCCTCTAACACAGGATAGTTTCTTTTTGAAAATTTACTAAATGACCATGAATAATTTATATGTTGGCTATTTTTCCTTTTCTCAAATGTTCGTGGTTCCCCACTTAAAATATATAAATGTGGGCTGATGTCCAGTTTGAAACAAGCCGTTCCCGAAATGGCTCCTGTCCGAACAGCTCATGTCCGCGCTCCGAAAGCCGCAGTTGGCCCTTACACTACAAATGTTTTCTGTGCCGATACTATGGCATGTACTGCTTGCCACATATCAGTGTATCTATTATATAGCAAATCTTTGATGGACACCGTTAACATGTCGATTGATTGCTTCGGTTTCTTAACCGTTTCATTAAACTGCTCACCAAAATGGAGCTCTCAGTCGATCACAGCACCTAGAAATTTCAAACTTTTTAACTTACTGAAGTTCATGAAGGTGTAGAATTAAATCCTTCTTGTCATTTACATGCATGGCCTCTCTTAGAAATGCAACAGAAATGCAACAGATGACTAGAGAATCTGTTTTCCCAACATGTAGACGAGTCCGTCAGAGATATTGATTAAGTCTGCTCTGAGCGAATCCTTGACTGAGTGTGTAAATTCGTCAGAGATTTAGATAAGTGTACCATCGGCATACATGTTGCACCGACATTTGATTGAAGATGTATGTGTGATGGCTAAGAATATCCCGGGGATAAGGGTCCCTTCTCATATCCTTTTCTTTAGGGACAAATGTACGTCCTTTTTTCAATTGTGAAGAAAAACGTCCTAGCTGCAGATATGAGCCGGGCACTTTTAGTCAACGGAAATTCTTTTCCTCCACACCGGAAGGTCATTTAAGTATATGACAAAGCATGGAGGTCACACGATTGAGCCCCGTGGGACACCGTTCGCAGTAACAGACCAATGCTATGACACTAACCACCGTTATCTAATTTGTTTTGAATCATTTCATGTACTGCCCCCTGAATTCCAGAATAAGTTAACCAGGAGGATTTCATGGTCAACAGTATCAATGCCCTCATTTAGTCCGGTGGCTTAAGGCCAGATTTTCACTTTATCGTGACAGAGTGGAATAAAACACCAAATTTGGCACACGTGTCGTCAGAGGCACCGAGAACAATATCAGAAGGGGTGCCCCCGATTTCGAGGCCCAGGAGGCAATATGTGGCCCATTAGGGGCCCGGGGTCATTTTGGGCCTATAAATTGCAATTTTTATCCCAACGATATTCAAAACATCATATAATCGCCATCCTTCGGGGTAAGAGTCTGAAAATCACCACACTAATCGTGTTGGCAAAGTTCTAGCGAGAAATGCAAAATAAGCCAAGATGGTAGCCATAATGACGTTACAGCTACGTCAGAACCAAAATGTGGTTTTCGATCCGAAATTTTGAATTATTTTTTTTTCTTGGTGTTAAGTATACAGTAAATATTAGAAAATAATCATATATAACTGGCTCAGATACCACGTCAGCCCCTATCTGACTTTTGCAAAACTGGGTCAAGTTGGACCAGATCATTATGTATGCAATAAATTCGTTGGGGCAATAAATTCGTTGTGGCTACCATACAACGAAACCCGTGACTGGACAATGCATAGCTACCAAGTCAAATGTGTCATACTAATATAGCGTTAGACTTCTACACATCTACACATTTTTGAATATGTTATTCGGGATTACTGCTGCTGAAGATGAAGTGGCGGCGCCAATGCGAAAGCTATGGCCTATGAAAGAGGGTCAATGCCGATTAAAGAGATTCCGTTTTTTACATGAACAAAGAAATAGGCAGCAAAAACAGTCGCATCCCCTGGAAATTGGAACAGGGGCCCGGTCTCGGATGTGAAATATGTAACCGAAAATAAGCACGGATTGCTAGAACTGGACAATATCTAATATTATCAGTATAAACAAATGAACTGGTTTATGGGATATGTTGTGCTTGAAGTTGCGGATAATAATGTGCATGCTTTGTAACCGGCCAGACTGATCGGAGAAAGAGACATCGTTGTATGAGAGAACATTGCTATTGCAGTCTTGTTCTGAACGATATGTCAATTCACTAACGCGTAAGAATGCATGAAATGCTACCAAGGTCATTGCTCGTAAAAGAATTACATGGATACGATGTGGGGTATAGCATAAAATATCTTGTAGAGGATATCCTTAGTTATGGGCAATCTGATATCCGGCCGTGTAATTTTGACATGCCCGTAAGTAGCTTTTTGGCAAGGAATAACTGCGCAGGATCGTGTACTGCAGCCAAATTGTGCGCATAACTGATAGCCGATACGAATGTATAAGCTGTGGAGGGTGCATACTTGTTGAAATGCAAGAATGCTTTGAAGGAACCAACTGTGACGATGAGATGAGGAATACCTTACTGGCACACTGACCAGTGTTATTGAGGAAATCTCTATATACTTGTCATGCGCGCTTGTATAATTTCAAGGAAGATTCAGCAAGGGACGTCGCCAGAAGAACAACAGACAGAGTATTGGGTGCGACGAGCGATTGAGTCAAGGGGCTAGAAACAGCGCTTCCTGAAATTGTAACTGCAAGAGTTTATCAGAAATAAGATTGTTCCGAAATATGTTTTGATCTGAACAGAATGTCATTTCGAAGGCAGGCAACTACTAACTGACGCACTAATTTCAACCACGGCCATATTATCACAAAGAAAGAGAGGTTATGATTTGCCAGTTTATGGCCCCAAATTTTCACGGCAAGCATTGTTTGGCCGTGATATGGGTAAGATGTGCTGGTCATTCTTGATCTATCCACGAGGATCCGAAAACAGCCGCCAAACCCAAGGTACCAGCAGCGTCGAAATTGGATACCCATTTTGGAGAAAAAAAAATAATTTTTCGTTGAAAGACTCCAGGAATACAAGCCAGGTATTAGGCTCTAGCTTTATTCAAGCGAATGTGATGGAGAGCCTGTGATACAACTATTGTTAAATTCTATCAGGCAGCGGAGAAATGCCCTGCCGAGCACGACGACACTACAGGCAAACTTGTGCGAGCCAATGAGAGACTGCAGTTCCACAAGTCTTACCTTTGTGCGGCGCGAGAATTCACCCAGCATGCGTTTTAGTTTATGAATTTTGTCTCCTGGAAATGATGCTTTCATAGTTCTGGAGTCCAGCTGAATCCCATGCATAACCATAGTAGTTGATGGGTAGTAGGTCTTAGCATGTTTGATTGGAATGATCAAATACTCCCACAAGTAAGTGAAAGTGTTGAGAGCTATAGAACAGTGGCTAGCGCCATTTGCACCTACGAACATGAAGTCGTCCAGTATGTGGATGACGTCTGATATGCCGAATTTTGTAGTCACAAGCGATTGCAGAGAATAACTTGAGCTCTTTTATATCTTACAGGATGTAGAGCATCCCATCGAGAGACACCGATACATAAATGTGGAAGGCATCATCTAAATAGATTTTTGCCATCAAGCTTTAACGGCCATGTTTTAAACTAGTGCAATCGCGATATCTAATGTCTAGGTATTCAACATATCAAGTCTTGTTGAATCGCACCGTTAATAGACAAGGCAGATTTTTCAGGGTAAGGTAAATTGTGTATCACCCTAAAAGTATTAGGGTGGGGGGAATTGGTTTAATGTCACACTCAAGGTTATTTCACTCATATGGTGACAGCCATTTTAATGATGGAGGAAGCTGGAATACCGGAAGAGAACCACCTCCGGGCCTTCGGCAAGTAACTGGCAAACTTTCACACATGAAAGCCTTAGAGAGCTCGGCCATCAAGAGCCCCTAAAATTATTAGGTTTCTTTCTGGGGACTAAGCCTAATTTTTAGCAAACCTTATTGTCAAAAGCAAGAGTTTAGAAGGGACCAGCAACTCGACCTTTCGACAACTCTTTGTCTAATTTAGCTTCTACGATAGCAGGGTTTTGCATAGCAGATGAATGATTACGCGAGATAGTAAAGGCATATTTTCTCGAGTGTCAAATATCGAAACGGTTTGTGAAACTTGAAACAAGTAAATCTACCCCAGGGTAGCTACTTAGCACAGGTTTAGGCTGATTCCAGATGGTGTTGAAAGAGTAACTCCATTTGCCGCTGGATTTACACATGCTAATTTACATGTAAGGAGCCGAGAAGAATCCAATTGGCAACATTTGATGTAGTTCACAACCGTGGCATGTACGATAACCTGAAGTTTCATCCTTTGAAACAGATTTGTTTGAGTACCGATAATCAGCATTGAGAATAGGGCGCTGGTGGCCATATTGGATATGCATTGAACAGAAAATAGCCAATAACCTTCATGCGTGCTTACCTATGTACAAACCTATCAATGGATTTATAAATATATATGATATATATATTAGCATATATACAAACACACATACATGTGTATAGCAATAATATCATTATTAGTGACGCTCTGGCGACCATGTTGGATGTTCAACGGGTAATAAAGTTTCCAATTATTGTTATTATTTTCTTGTTGAGTCAGTCAGGCTCGTAGAAAACCAATTTCGTGTAAAAAGGCGATTCAAGCTGTGAAATAGTCGCCAACAAGAGTCTACTGTATGTATTGTGGCGGCCATATTGGATTTATGCAAATTGAGGGCCTTCCACCTCCTGTAGAAAATTATGGGCACCCCTTCTGAGATCATTCCTTATGCCCAAATGAACCTCCCTGCAAAATATGGCGCTTTATTCCAGTCAGTCACGATCTTGACCTTAAGCCACCGGACTAATTAGGGCAAGAGCTATTATGCCATTAATACTTTAATTACTGTCATTATATTTTAGTTACCAAAGACGGTTAGTCTAATCAGATGCGTTTGGGTGGAATAACCTTTTCTAAAACCGGATTGTACAGGGGTTAATGAATTAACTGTATATGAATAAATCTGGCAGTGACCAGGCGAGTACAGGAATACAAGAGTTGTATTTAGTACACCCTTTCTTCTAATACAGTATTCCTGTTATTTGTGTACTCATTATATCTAACAACTTAAGTATCAGATGCTCTCGCGAGCTTATGTAACTGAAGTGATTTATAAGCCAACTTCATTACTACCAAACACTGTTATATGACACATTAATGAGCTATGATCCACCATAGCATATGCAACCTGGGAAAGCTAAACTTAAATAGTCAAACCTAGCATTACCCTATAGATGTAAATGCCTGCTTTAGAATTTTTTTTTACATGTAGAGCTTCAGCTAATGTACATTAACATTAGAATCCCAATTAGCATCCCGTCATTTACTCCCCATGTGTCATGTCATGACTATAGCACATTAACCCAAATAGATCTACATGGCACTATATCCAGGCACGGCGGAACCGGGAGCTACGTGGGCTGAAGCCCCCCCAATAATTTGGCCAACTTTTCTAAAATTCATATGATGTCAACGCAAAAATAGTTCAATGAATAAGTATTTTCGAAGTGAATAGTAAAATGAATTGTCTGCGTCGCATATCTATCGCATAACTAAAACTATTTACAACTGTCCAGCATTAGTGGGCCAGTCAAAGCTGTAGAATTTGTTTGCCAACATTGTTTAGTAAGTTTTAGGTTCACAATAGGTTAATAGTGTTATACCATATAAAGATGGTAGAGATAAATGAATCAATCCTCGCATCATGTACTCTTAAAAAACAGTTGTATACAGACTTGCACATCTACAAAAAATGTGTATCAGATGTACACAATTTGTGTACTTTTTTCATACAAATTGTGTATCACAGCTACACAGTGATTGTAGATGTTCAATTTTGTTACAGCGATGTGCACCTGTGGTACACAAACTGTGTACTTTTGGTACACAGTTGTTTTTAGAGAGTATGCCACCAATTACTAAGACGAAATGCCGCTAAAACCATACGACTCCTATGTCCTGGACGAGAATCGGTTCCTCCCTATGGCCTGCAGTGGACCGAGGTAAGTTTTCACCCCACGTACCGGTAGCACAGAAGTTGAACGTTCGCTGACGGCGGTAGAATCATTTTGCTTGACGATGAATATTTAAAAAATGTTGAGAAAACAGGCAACACAAATAGTCTACAGGGGGGAGGATTTCTTGTTTTATTGCTCGGAAATACACTAGAACGCCTCTCCGGCCATCTTAGATCCCTGGAGCTTCCGGGGCCTAGGCGGCCCCTTAACCCTCGCCTAATTGTGCTGTGATAGTAGCCCCCCCCAATCAGGAATTGCTTCCGCCGTGCCTGATATCATGTATATTCATCAGCCTTAAATCAACAATAATTCCCATAGAATGATAACATAGACTAGAATCAATAAACTTAGCTAATTTAGAATTCCGATAGAATGATTACATATTGTATCATATTATTAAAATATCATCTCGATTATCTCGATTAAACCATCAACAGACTATTAACTGAATTTCCAATAAAGTGATCACAATCAATAATACAGATACACCTATCTATGTGGCACCAAAATCTGAACACATTGCTTCCAATGAACTGTTGATCCTTCAGTCCATACCAATTATCAGTTACTTGTGTTCGTGCCTTAACAAAGATCAATGTCATAATCGGCAATTTCATATAAAAGTAATAACAAACAAGTGAATATGTTTACCCACTCTTATGGAGCTTGTAACCTAATTACATGTAATTAAATGGATTGGTACAAATTGAGTGTACATAAATATTGTGCATGTCAATTGTCATGTTGTGCTGTGAAATTATGACCAGTGTTACAACATACAAGAAACACCAACAGCATACAAATGGACACACAGCATGGTACATTAAGAAATACAAAGATTATTTTTATTATGGGTGTTCTACAGCCATCTTCTTGTTGCAAATACAGATAAGGCATGTTCTTAACACCGACTATGCTCACATAACTTTGTTACCAGTTGACATATTGCATTGTAAACCATGTCTAATCAGGAATTATTAACAAGAAGAAATCAGTAATGTGAAGCAATCAATAATGTTATACATGTAAACGGTGTACGCGTACTTAGTTCTGACGTCAAATAATATTAACCATTTGCATGAACATATACAAACAAAAAAACTGTCACAATCTCTGCTACAGCATAGCCCATCACTAATCTCAATCTGGCAGTATGACTAATAATAATTAATCTCACATGCATAATGTCAGATAATATTGGTTTAGCTCAGCATAGTAATATACTTAATGTTTTACTCATGAACAAGCATAATCTGTTTAATACGGACATATCTGAATCATTGGACACTCATAGAGCCCAATACTGTGGATCACACATCACTTAATGTCACAGCTGACTGACACACACTGGCCCCCTAATGAAAGCACAACATTATGTCTTCATAAACAACATAGATCATACAGATTCATCATATGAATTAATATTACAACTGAATACAATTTATTCCTTAACAAGTTATCGTTAGCATCACTACCTGTCAGAATTCATTACAACCAGAGGAAAGTGTTATCCGGCCGTCTAATCATGCAGTACTTCGAACAACAGCTGATTACAAACCAGGTAATGGTTATCATTATAACCACGGCACACATAACCACTAGAAGACTATCATGTCCTCATAATAGGGTGGACAAAAGTGTAACCAAATTATCTACAATATAGTAAAATAAAAGATGATTGTACACCTACAAGTGAAATCACTCAACCATTAGTAACAACCACTAGTGTACTACCGACTTTGGTGATCTAGGGTTGCTATGTGTGCTCACAGTGGTACGACTCCGGTAAGGATGAAGTTGTGATACGGATTCTGAACGTGCATAGTTGCTAGTTGCGACGAGTGGCCTCTACTATGAGGTGGTCAGTTACTGATGAACCATCACCATCAGTTGTTTCTAGACCAAGCAATATTATTCTTGGGTCGTCCACCAGGACATCCTCTTGCATATTGGTAATATCCCTGGACTCGTGCCCTAGAGCGCCCCTGATGTGTCTACTGGTGCCTTGTCATGCCTAATATATCATGTTATCTCGGCCCTACCAACCACTTCAATGGTTCAGTTTCATCAGCCAATTCAATAGCGTAAACACCATCCCTGTTTGGATTTCAGTCCCGAATTTATCAGCTAACTTTTTACAGCCCTATGGATGACTGCGTCTTTAAATTTGAGTTCCAGTTGCCAAGGGAACCTCTTTTACCTAGGCATTATGGCGTCGACTACGAGCAGCTGTGCTGGTTTCCAACTGCCGTTGAACCTGCTGGCGTGCTTACCATAGCCTCCTTTGAAGTTGGCTTACCACTCTACATAGATGTCATCCTCTAATCCCACCCCCCCCCCGCCAAAAAAAAAACGATCAACTGACAGGATGGCATTACGACCAAACACAAGATAAAATGGGGAAAGCCTGTTGTGTTATGGGAGGTAGCAGTATAATCGTAGCAATGTTCAACTAAATACTCCGAGCACTTGCGCTACTGGATGACAGGAAGGGTAGTCAGGAAGTTATGTACACGTAACCTCCGATTGAACCTGTCCGTGAGGTAATTTCCCACTGGGTGGTGGGGTGTAGTCCGACTCTTTTTGATACGATTAAAGAAACAGAGTTCTTGGACAACCTCGGCTTCAAATCTCCTTCTCTGGTCGCTGTGACGCATAAGCCACTACTCCATCTTCGAACTGGCTCAGTACAGCACCGAGTCCGCAGATGCTGGTATCCGTTTCAAGTAGGAAAGGCTTGGTGAAGTCCAAGTATGCAAGCCGGGGGCTCTGGGAGCAGTATCTTGAAAGAGAATTGATGGTCAGTATTCCAGAATTCAGTTATGCTGCCGTTTTCACTTGGCTGCCGACGTCGTCCTTTTCCAGAACACCCACATATACTGATGATACCGTACAGCGGAAGCGATAACAGCGAAGTTTTTCGCAAAGCGCCTGTGGTAGAAGGCGAAACCCAGATCGGACTGTTGATGCAGCGTCGTTCGTTTTCTCTGGATCGATCGACAATCCATTGGGGGATATCACAGGTCCCAAAATTGAGACCTCTCTTCTAAAAAGATGACATTTTGTAGGTTCCACCTAACGCCCATGTTCCTGGAGCTTTTCGTGGACGATCTCCAGTCGATCGATTTGCTCCTGGGTAGTACCTGCAAACAAAACAATGTAGTCAAAGTAAACAAACATCCCCTCCATCAGCTCATCTCTGAACATGCGACCTATCAGCCTCGCGAATGTGACTGGTGCGATTGTCATGAAAGCTGTCTGTGGTTTGTCGTTTTCATTTACATCAATCTTGTTATATGCTGCTTTGAGGTCGATCGTGGAGAAATGTTTCGCTCCAGACATCACATCTAAGGATTTCACGATTTTTGCGGTGTGGATACGCATCTCGGATCGTCTTTGAATTCAGGCGTCTATAGTCGATGCACATCCTCATCTCGCCACTCTTCTTTCCGACAAGAACAGGTGGGGCCTAATAGCTGGATGGGCTATGTCTTATTGCACCCTTCTGGATTAAGTTCTGTAGATCTTATTCAACTGTTGCTATTTGTGATGAAGGCAAGCGACGATAGGGGCGGATTTACCGGTATGCCATCTTGCTTGATTGTCTGTGTACGACCCAACTTGGGTGAAAACGGAGTCTGGGATCATGCCAATAAGTTTTCATGCCGTTGATTATCCTCTGGTGTTCATTACATTGTCGATCAAGAGATATTTCACTGAAGTCAGCCACAGCATAAATTTCTTCTGCTACCTGGAACTGAGTAGTTCATTACCTCCACCATGCCCTTGGAGAAAGTCGAAGCCAGCCAAATAAGAAAAGTATTGTTATTTTTTTCTTTCTGTCACTGTTGCGACAAATAATCGAAGACCAGTGGTAGTACGTTGTAGTTTGAAGTACGATTTGTGTTCAGTTTCGCAGCGAGTTTAATTTTGACTCAATGCGACGTTAAACCTCAATTCTCTCTCTCTCTCCTTGATTTTAACTCAGGGTCTAGTAAGGTGCTTCCCAGAGGGACTATTTGCGTGGCAACCGAACACGACACATTGCTCGAGAAAGAAAAAAGTTGAGCCACAGCTTTGCAAATCCATTATCCAAATGGTATGAATCGCATTCAACTAATTAAATTCTTTACAAAATGCACAACAAAAGTGATATCGACTGTACGTGGCCGAACGTGAAAAAATCCAGAAATTAAAATGTACCATAGATTGAGTTCATGTTTCAGAATCTGTATTAGGATATTATAAATGGTACAATCTCCTTCCTAACTAGACGTGCCCAGAACATCTCATCGACTCATAGAGCTAGATCATTCACTGACCCAGAGTTCGTGTACATAAGATAGTTCGTCAGGCCCTGCAACATGTTTCCGGAAAGAAACAGACCTGAAAGATCTCTCATCCTAATCACATTCCACTACGTCGAAAAAACCCCACCAAATTAGTCTCCTACTAAAAAGCCAAGCCCTCATCGACACTGTGTTTACTAGTAGTAGGATTTGGGGTTACCGAAGCCTCGGAGGGAGCAAGGGGGGGGGGGCGTAAAGTGCCCCCGTCCCAATATATTTTCGCTATCTCTAAGGCTAAAATGCTGAAACTTACCACACTATATCTCTGGGTCATGCTCTACTAGAAATGTAACATGTTCAAAATGGCCGCCATAGACATCACAGTGACGTCATGTTCAGTAGAGGCATTTTTCGGTCAGATTTTTCGAAATTTTTATTTATGTGTTTTCTTCGCAGAAACTACCTGATAAATTAGTGAATAATAATCTGAAGTGAAGTAAAATAGCGTTTGCCCATTTTCCTCGCAGAAAAGCACGGATTTTGAAGAAAATTATGAAAAGATGATTTTTCTGGTAACCCCATTTCTTGTAAGGTCGCCATTTTGAATTTTCCCATGATCCTCTGCTTGGGGTGTTATATAAATAGGTTCAAAATGACCTAAATATGATAAACTACAAGTCATCGAGAGTTCCATCTCCGTTTCGGAGATAGGAGCAAAAAAACAAAAAACAACGGGGTGGGGGGATGCCCGCCCCAGGCTAGGTAGGGTTAAGGAACACAAATCCTCAGTTACAAAATTTAACAAGAAGCAGCCATATTAGAGGCCACACCCGCAACTGGATCCAGTGGGATTCAGCTCAAATCCTAGCAGCAAACCAACCAGACGAAAAGAAGAACTGTTGGATGCAATAATAATCAAATAACTGAAGCCCAAGTTCAACTGAGACAACTGACAATACCTTCCGAGTAATGATAATCTTACCTCATTACAAACGAGTCAACATTATCAATTCCGTATTTAATTTATTTGTCAATGTGCATACTGTAGCGGAATTCTTGTCAGGGCTATTAACGCAGCAGAATTCTTGTCAGGGCTACTATTAGCACTGGTATGGTAGAGTAATAATTCAAGGTAGCGCTCGCCAACTTTAGTGAACCACAGACAGAAAAAAGGGAAGGAAGCAATCTGGTTGTAAGTGTGTAATGTTTAATAAATGAGCAAAAGAGATGAATAATACAGTACAGGGGAGAGAACTCTCGGCGACAAATGACATCAGTTATATCATTTCAGTATAACCCTCTGTATGCAGTAGTGTAACCACTCGTCAATGACTATATAAACAGAGCGCTACATAAATTGCTACAATTTATATATGATGATAATGCTAACATAACAACCAGAATGAATTTGTGATTGCTCTGGTAAATACCTGATATAGAGTATCGTGGTCAAATCCTTCTCTCCCTGAACTACTGGACTGCCGTTCTTTATATATCTGACAGATCGACCACGTTGGAATGAATGGGATCAACTTCGGGAGTAAATAAACCACTTCGGGAGTAAACAAACCACTTCGGGATGTGGTCGCTCCATATTTAAATATAAATAGCCGGAACACGAGTTTCCAAATACAGTCATTTCCGTGACAAACTATATATACGCCAAAAGCGGAAGTACACAAAGTTATAGAACCGGCTAGTCTGAAACGCATGGAATACGGCATAGATCTGTTATAATATGGATATAACAAGCGTTATCAATGATAGAAATAGAATCTGTAGGTTTCCTAATATTCTAAAGTTCTGTCAATGAGTTCAACCATACAGAATACTGGGATATGTTCATAATAAGATCGTACTCTTTGTCAATAGTAGAACGAAAATGGCTTCCATGATGAATCAAGCGACAGTGGAATGATTTACAACTCTATGTGACGTAAGAGAGATTTCCAATGTGATTGTTGCGTAAAACTGATACATATATATATTTATAGACCTCTCTAGATATTTATACAACAACAAAGTGGACATTCGTAAACATTGTGCCAACAAGATAGTGCTTCATTGTTCCCTTTCTTTGTTGAAGGGGGCCTTTTCTTGCTTCACATTGGATACATTTATTACACCACTGAGTTACAAATCTTCTATATCCATCCCTTTAAAATCGGCTTTGAACACCTCAAACTTGTACGCTTAATTCCAAGATGAAAGAAACAGTGTCATTGTGTAACATTTTCAGCACCTTCTCACGCAGTGATGGTTTCAGACTTCAGTTCTGTCCATTTCCGATGAAGTACTCCGTCACGTATCTCAGTGCGGTTCCACTTTGACCAATATGCATTCACTTTAGGATCATGTTGAGAAATTTCTTCCCATTCAGGACGTCTACCCGATACTCCCCATTCCAAGAGGGTATTTAAAACAGAATCCTCAACTTGCGATTTATGCAGTTCATCCTTATGCATATGATACATCCAGTCAGATATATTGTGTTCAGCAGATGATTGAAGGCGGTCACCAGACACAATTGGGCATTCCTGAACAGAGTTTCGTTTCCGTCCACTCCGTCCACTCCGTAGAGCTCTGACGTGATGCTCTTTAATAACCGATTCAGAAAGGGAACATTTTTCTTCCTGTCTGTCACAGTAGCCTCAGGAAGTACAGGGTCGCCTTGACAATCGGTCAGCATTGCCATGCTGCTTACCAGCACGGCATTGGATGTCAAAGTCATATGATGAGAGTATCTCAATCCATCGAGCAGTTTGTCCCTCTGGGTTTTTGGAGTTTAACAACCCGCGTAAAGCACCATGGTCTGTTCTGACAGTAAAGGCTGTCCCATACAAATAAAGATGGAACTGCTTCACAGCTTCAACAATGGCAAGAAGTTACCTTCTTGTCACACGCTATTATCTCTCTGTTTTTGAGAGTGACCGACTGGAATATGCAATGAGACGTTCTTTGCTTTCTTGTATCTGGGTAGAACAGCACCGATGCCAAAACCACTGGCATAAGTATCTAATATGAAGGGTTTATCTGTTTTGGGGTATCCCTTTATTGGTGACGATGTGAGGCATCTTATCAATGTTTTGAAGGCCTCGTCACATTCCATACTCCAGTGAAAAGAATTTTTCTTTTCGGTCAACTTATTCGGAGGTCTATCAATGTCTGCAAAATTCTTGTTAAACAGTCGATAGTATGAGCAGGTTCCAAGAAAATTGCGAACGTCATGAACAGTTTGTGGTTGTGGTCAATGCTTTTAGCAGGATCTGTAGCAATGCCACATGCTGAGACCACATGTCCCTGGAAGACAACCATCATTTGAAAAAGATTGCAATTCTTAGCGGTCATTTTCTTGCCTTCTCTTTCCATACGTTTGAAAACTTCCTCTAAGCGATTAACATGGGTTTGAAAATCTTCAGAGAATACAATGATGTCATCAATGCAAATCACGAGTTGCTCCCAATGCATGCCAGCTAGAACATATTCCACCAAACGCTCAAACGTGGCTGGCGTATTGCACAAACCAAAAGGCTTCGTACGGAACTGGAAAAATCCAACCGTCGATGCAGAGGCAGTCTTCCCTTTATCATCGGGGTGAACTTCCACCTGCCAATATCCTGGCCCCTGGCGAGGTCAAGTGTACTACACCACTTCGAGCCAGGTAAAGCGTCAAGTGATTCATCAATCCTGGGAAGTGGATATGAATCCTTCACTGTAACATCATTCAAACGTCTGTAATCAATACAGAAACGATAAGAAGAATCCTTCTTCTTCAC